>VYXH01002693.1:0-78641 GCA_013397275.1 Burhinus bistriatus
ACAGCTCCAAGGAACCCTTGCAACTGTTTCTTTGTGGTTGGATGCGGAAGCTTTACTATTGCCTCTATTCTTTCTGGATCTATTACTCCCTGCCCTTCCCTTAGGATGAACCCTAAATATTTTACTTTCTGCTGACACAGCTGAAGTTTGGACGGAGATACATGATGACCTTTCTCTGCTAAGACAATATATATATGTACAGTATCTTTTATACAAGCGTCTTTGTCTTTTGATGGTTAAATACCAATAGATCTTGTACAAAACGGAAGTCTGGGTCCCCATCCTCATCCGACTGATTCTTTTTTACATGAAGTATAGGAGTATTATATGGTGACACACGTACTTTTAAAATCCCATGAGCTAAATACCAGTCTATTTGCTTTTGAATGCTTTTTTCAGCCTCTTGGGGAATAGGATACTGTTTCACAGCCGGAGGAGGGCTTCCTCCCTTTGTTTTTATGTTCACAGGTTGAGCCAAAAGTAGCAATCCTATATCCATGCTAGTTTTACTGCACAGCTTTGTTGGTACAGATTTCAATATTTCTGGTATTTTTAGCTCATTATTTGGGCTCTCAGTGACCACAGCCACTCCCATAATTATTAGATCTATTCCTTCAGGTGACACGTGTAATTCTACATCCAAAGCCTGCAAAAGATCTCTGCCTAACAGGCACGCTGGGGAGTCCTCCGCTAATACAAACTGCCCCAATATACTCTTGTTACCTATAGTTACTAGTAGGGGTTTACTTAAATTCTGCTTGTTCTGACCTTTGACTCCGTGTATTAAAATTTTATCTGTGGTCCTAGATCCTCTCGGGGTAAAATTCAAAAAGGATAATGTAGCTCATGTGTCTACCAAGAATTCAACTTCACAACCTTCAGCTTTACCTACAATATGTCCCTGCTGGTTCAGTTGGCTTGCCCACATATTGAAAATTTCTAATTTTTCTAGCCCCTGCTCCAGATCCACAGGGTTCTGTTCCTCTAGGCATTGTGATTGCGAGACTTCCTGGGGCAGTTCCTTCCAGTAATAATCTCTTCCTGGTCCCGTGGCTGGTATGGGCATTCCCACTGTAAATGTCCTAAATTCCCACAATAATAGCACTCCCTTCCAGCATTGCTTCCTGTTTCCGTTTCCCTTCTTCCCGGTCTTAACTCAGACCATGAATCTGATCTTCTCCCCCTCTGGCCCCTATCTCTCATTTGCAAATTCCTTGCCAAAGCTGCAGCCATTAAGTTTGCCTCCTGTTCTTTCGGTTTTTTTCCACTCTGTAACCTGTTCAACTTTTTGCCTTTCCTTGCATCCGTCATACACAAACACAGCAATACTAAAAATCTTTTGCAAATTTTCTCCTTACCACCCAGGCATATGTTCTTTAAAGTATTTCCATATAGTGGGGGCTGACTGATCCAAAAAGACACTAATTGCAAGCATTTCTTTACAATTTTGCATGATTATTCCCCCATATTTCAACAAGGCTTGTCAGAGTGACATCCAAAAATCAGTAGGGTGTTTGTCTGCCTTTGCACTCCAGTACCTTAGCCCAATTTACCCCCATTTCTTTGCATGCTCTGATTACTTCTACTAAATTTTGGAGTGCAGTTTGGCAGGTGGCTCTATCCCCTGCGTTGTTATCCTTAGCCTCAGTGAATAAGGAATTGGCCGGATGGCTGTGCTGAAAGAGTTGCGATCAATGGGTTGATGTCCAAGTGGCATGCAGTGACAAGTGGTGTTCCTCAAGGGTCGGTATTGGGACTGATATTAATCAATATCTTTGTGGGCGACACGGATGTAGGGACTGAGTGCACCCTCAGCAAGTTTGCCAACAACACCAAGCTGTGTGAAGCGTTTGACAAGCTGGATGGAAGGGATGCCATCCAGGGGGACCTGGACAGCCTTGAGAGGTGGGNTATAGCAGCCTTGCAGTATCTGAAAGGGGCCTACAAGAAATCTGGAGAGGGTCTTTTTACAAGGGCATGTAATGATAGGATGAGGAGTAATGGCTTCAGACTGGAAGAGGGGAGATTTAGAATAGATCTCAGGAAGAAATTTTTCACTATGAGGGTGGTGAGGCACTGGAACAGGTTGCCCAGGGAAGCTGTGGAGGCCCCATCCACGTGTTCAAGGCCAGGTTGGATGGGGCTTTGAGCAACCAGATGTAGTGGAAGGTGTCTTGCCCATGGCAGGGGGGTTGGAACTAGATGATCTTTAAGGTCCCTTCCAACCTAAACTATTCTATGATTCTAGTCCCAATTTGGATTATTTACCATCCAGGGTTTTCTACCTCCTCCAGCCTGTTGTGCTAATTCTGCATCTTTATTAATTATCTTTTCATGTTCATCTGGCTGAAACAACTCTCTCAAAAGTATTTCATTGTCTTCCCAACTTGAGTTATGCCCGGTGCATATATTAGAAAACAACAGAGCACATTTTTCAGTATCCTCTCTCAGTCTCAGCATTTTACATCCCCATGTAGCTAAATCACCAAGGCTTATTAGTAAATACGTGCAGCACAGGGAGAGCCCCACCACCTCCCGGTTGCATAGCAGCAGGATTAGGTAAGACATTAGAAATCATAGGATAGAGTCTAGCAGCTGGCAGAGCAGAATCAGAAAGCAGAGAAGGAGCATTAGGCACATGAAGTGGAGCAGATGCAATTGGAGCATTATCTGAGGCTTTGTTCAAGGCCATAGCCTCCGCTACTGCAAGCGTTACCTTTGGTGATGCCTCTTTCATCCCTCTCCTCTGACTCTGGTGTTCCCTCTCCTGCGCCCAATCATCCCAAACATACCAGTAATCCATTTGTCCCAGAAACCTATCCTCTAGGCAATGCTGCAGGAAGATCAGTTTGTGCTGGTCACAGGTCCCTTGCAGTGGCCACCGTTCTGCCAGATCTCCATCTCTAGTTATAGCTGGCCAGTCTTCTTGACAGGAGATGTCTGTGCATTTTTTTGATAGAGTTGTTGTGCCAAAAATCTTATTCCAGTTTTGTATGACCTCGGCCAAGGACATCCCCTTCTCTGAGCCATGTAAGGTTCCCATCACTTTCTCAGTCTCCATGCCTCTCTGTGCTTTACGCTAACCAGGCCACGCACTCCCTGTGTGATTTACACACACTCTTAACAGCTGCAGCAAAAAATAAACCACCTCTCTTTCTGTCCCCAAAGTCTGCTCCAGGAATTTTGACAATCACCCTTTGGTGCCTCCCGCTCCAAAGATCCCAGGTGAACTCACCTGTTGCTGGCAGTTGGAAGTTTGGAGCCAAGAGGATCCGAAGGTGGTGGCCTAGGGTCCCATATGGGTCACTAGACTGTTAAAGGAGAAGCTGCTGCCTGAGCAGTCACACACCAAAGTTTTGCTGGGTTCATCTGCCTGGAGGTCTTCTAGACCAAATCTCCAAGGGTATTTGACTGCCATCTGATCTTTCTACCTGTGGTTGGTTGACCCCAGCCAGCAGCCAAAAACTCACCCTGTGTCTCTCTCACTCTCCTCTCCCATGGGATGGGGAGAAAATAGAAGGAAGGCAAGAAGACTTGTGGATCAAGATAATAAGAGTTTAATAGCAAAAGCTGTGAGTGCAAGCACAGCAAAAAGAGGATTTCATTCACTACTTCCCATCAGCAGACAAATGTCCACCCTCTTCCTGAAAAGCACGGCCTCAGCACATGTAGTGTTTGCTTGGGAAGACAAATGGTGTAACCATGAACATCCCCCTTTTATCTTCCTTTCCCTAAGCTTTTATTTCTGAGCAAGATGTCAGATGATATGGAATATCCTTTTGGTCAGTTGAGTTCAGCTGTCCTGATTAGTGTTGTTCTTAGCCTTTAGACATACTCAGGCATGTGGGAACTATGTACTTTGATCAGTGTCAGGTTTTTGCCTCAAGAAGAAGTAGAATTGTTCTTAAACTCCTTTTTTGGATAGCCTGGCAAAGAGGCTGAGCTTGCATATGAAGAAAGAGAGTGACCAAAGAGAGGAGCTGTGAGAAATGGTATGATTCCTTGGGTTTGGACTGTGCTGAAAGTCTTGAAAAGCAATAAATGGGACTGAGAATGGAAAAAAAAAAAAAAAAAAAGTAGAAAAAGGACTGAGAACAGGCTGGGTTGCAGGAACCAGGGATGAAAGAAATGAAGTTTGTGTAGTGGTAGTAGAGAAGTAAAAAACCTGAATATCCTTATTCTGACCTTTTGAGTGTCCTCTGCAGTATCTGGTGAAAAGGCCACTTTCTGGCACTGATTGCAGAAAGGAAGAATTGTTCAGTTCTCATAGTTTTTATATCAAGTGAGAATTCAAGATGTCTACTGTTTTTTATGACGTTATTAACAAGCAGTAAATGGACTATCAGGATCAATGTTAGCAGTACAACAGATAGACCACAATACCAGACATTTATAAAATGATAATGTGCACCTACAAATTCCTAAACACCCTCTGTAATCCCGGGACGTTCTAATCCTGCACATGTGTGTGCGTACACACGCACACACACCAGGCTGTGTGTGTTAGCAGCACACACGCCCTCTCCTGGCAGTGTGGGTTCCTGTCCTTGCACGCCCTGTGGGAGATGCAGGTGCTGCAGGCACATGTGGACCCCTGCCGCTCCCCACACCCTGCTGACCCACACACCTGGGACAAAGCCCTCCAGGAGTCACAGCTGCCCACCTAAGGTGGGTCCCTATGTATAGATGATGAGTGTAAGAGATTGTTTTTCACACTGGACAGGGCAGTTTCAGGAAGAAGTTTTGCAGTATGTTTGTGCAGTGGAAGATGCTGGTAAGAGTTGTCACACATGAACTGAATTTAACCTTTCTTACTTGACTGTGAGCCAATCTTAACTTTAGAATTTCCTAGTATTAAAGAGCTTGACTTCACAGCTGTAATGTCCTTTTAATGTGGGTGTATGAATGAATAATAGGTGACTGTATTCTTTTTGCTTGTTACTACCATTCCTTTTTCTACTTGAAAGCCTCCTAATTGTACCTTAGAGCAGGACCATATTTCCTGATAGTTTTGGAAAGGCCTTAAAGAAGTGAGTAGCTAACAAAAAAAGTCACTTAATGCATTATCTGACTCTAATTAATGAACCCCAAATCTCCCAGTTTTGTTTACAGATTAATACTATCTACAGCTGTGTAAGACACCACACATATTCTCTGGAGAAGCTGGTTTTTGTTTTCAGGGAAGCATTTTTTTACTTCTAGGCAGTGCTTTCTCACATGGTCCCTTTAGGAATTCAGCTATGCTTTTCCGTGATTTCTTTTGCCATAATTAAAAATAAACTTCAATTCTTTCTTGCTTGCCTGTGAGGACAGTTCTTTTCACCAGATCTTCCAGGAACAGAGGAAGAGAAATCCCTTTCCAGTTCAAGGCTTTCCTTTTATACTAAAGGCATCTCAAACGTGCACATACACTTACACATATCTCCTCTCATGGAACTTGAAATAATCTTAAAATTCCATAATTTTGTGTGCCAAGTCAGAAAAATCCAACTTGAACATTGTGTTCCTTTGAACGTATTTTGGGGTGGGATGGAGAAGGTACTTCTAAAATGTTGGTGTTTTGATTTTTATGTATTTTTTCTCTCCACCCCCTTTTCCCTCTCCTTTTCTCCTCTTCCTCTCTGACCTGCTCAGTTTCCCCCAAATCTTTTGAGAGTACAGGAGGAAAATAATCAAGAATTGGGAAATCTCTAATCTGCCACTCAGAGGATTCTTGCCCACTAGTTTTGTATTCCAGAAGAGAATTCTTAAAGAATCCAAAATTTAATCTTTCATGCTTTTTCTCTTATAAAACCCTGTGACTGGAGACATCTTAAAAATGATGCTTTTAGCCTAAGATCAGCTTGTATTTTTAGACAAAAGTGTGCATCTAAAGTTCACTGCACAAAGCCTCCCATTTTAATAACTTAAGCTCATGAAAAAAGTGTCCCAATAATTCAGACAATTAACCCTGATACCTTTACAACTCTGTGGTTACCCCTCAGGAAGACTGAATCTTTTTTTATAACTTTAACTGGGGACCTAGCTGCCGAGTAAAGGGTATGTACGTTCCCATTAGAATGGCTATTTCTTACATTAAAAATATAGTAAGCCATTAAACCCTTAAAATGTAATCATTAACATTTAGCAGACTATGCCTGATGCATTAAAAACATTATGTGCAGCTGATCTGTCTGACTCACTTAGGGAAATATCAAATGGCTTCAATGTACCTTTGCTTTATCTTTCAATTTTAGGTGATATTGCTGTGTTCTTACTAATTTGCTTCAGTGAGTTCTCCTATTTCTATGTGTTTATAATTTGAAAATTATAAAATATTATTATATGTAGTCTTTTAGAGAGCTTAATCTGACTCATTATTTTTTGTTCTGACTTCTAAGAAGTTTAAATGTCAGTTTGTAAATTCACTATTATTTAAATATCTTTTGTTAAATTAATACCTACTGTACAATATGACATACAGCCTAATCCATATTCATTCTTTGTAGATGGGACACATTAAATCTTCGTATTTAATGATTATGCAATCCCAAGATTTCATTTTAGAAGAATCTCCTTCTCTTCCTTGACCATGAGAAATTGCTAACATACATGTATACGTGTTATCCTTTGAACTCTCTAACCAGGATGTACTTAACTTCTCCATACTGACATTAAATGTTTGACAGTATTTTGTAGCTTGTTAGAATATTCACTATTATTTCTTCTTGAAGTTCTCCAGTTTAAATTTGACCTATGTGGACATTTCAGCCATTTTTGAAATTGTATTCCAATGGCTCGGGTCTAGAATTTTTTTTTCGTTCATAAACAATGTCAGGTCTCCTGTCTTTTACTCTACATTATGAAGGGGGAAATTATAGAAGTCTTAAATTTGAAGGAAAGAAAACGTTCTTCCCAATTACCACAATATTTTCACATCACAGTCATTGATACTAAATTAGTGTTCCACGTTACATGTGTAAAAGACTGCATTTTTTAGGGAGTCAGCTATCTTTTTTTAATAAGGAAATTCCCCTGTGAGTGTGTGTGTAACTGTAAACAAAGTCTCTCTGCCTTCTCTGGCTCAGGAAGGACCTTTACATTTGGGTTCTCTGTTTCCCAAGAGCTGTGGGAACAGGTCCTTTATCATATTTTCTTTACCTAATGCATCCAGATGTAGTTCTGTGAACACTGAGCAGTTTGGGGATGGTTTGTCACCCAATCAAAGCTTAAAGAAATTGAACCTGATTTTTTTCTAGAAATCTGCAGAAAGTAAGTACTTTCTTTGTTATGCAGCTTTTGCTGCTCTGCAGCTCAGCTGAAACTGGAAAACGGTAGAAGTCATAGCAGAAAATGTCATCTCTATGGAAACTTCCAAACCCTATTGAGGATGGTGGGATAAAGTTTAGAGAAGAATCAATATTTTATTCTGAGCTCATTTCGAAGTGAGGCAGGATAAATTAAACTCCTGATTGGATAATTGTTCCTAAGGAGAGAATTTGAATTCCCAACAGAGATGGAAATGTCTGAAGTGGACTCGATTGAAAGGGATTGGAATATCTGGGGATGAATCCTCACAGGGGAAGAGGGAATGTAACAGAGGCAAACTGCATTGGGGGTACATACTGTAAAATGCTAGCTGACTGGAGGAAAAAGGAGCAGTATCACCTCTAGCTGCGTTTTTAAACTCGGTAGGGATATAAGAACTGTTTATTTTCACTGTCAGATTGAGTGCCTGAACAACACAGGCTTGAGTTTTTTATATCACTCCAGCTACCTCATTTTTAGTACCTTATCCTCACCTCTTCTTCTTTTATCGCTTGTCTCCTATTTATATATTCTTCCCTAATCCTGAGGTCTGCCATTCCTGGGAAGGCTTTTTAATTTTTCCGCAGGCATGCCTGGACCAGTCCTCACAATTGGAAACCATTATGATCAATGACCAACAGATGATCTTGATATCCCTATTTACTTCTAACCTGAAACCCAATTTTTTTTTATTTATCTGTGTCCCAAACCTATTTGGTTCCTCAGTCCTGTCCTCTTTCCTTCCTTTCCCCTAAACTACATGGAAATGTTTTGTTACAGAACTGGGCTACGTCTGCCTCTGCTGGAAACCAAGCAGGTGCTTAGGCAAAGGGAACAAGAACAGGAAGAGTGTGGAGTAATCTCAGCTTGTGGTAATAACCTTGTGATTTAGGAACAGCCATGAATACATTCCAATTATTACAGTTAATAGACACTAATGAAATTATGCTCTTTGATTTTTTTTGAACATTTTCCATAGTTATTTGTAATTTGTAATTATTTATGAATACATTGTGGCCTTCAGCAATGCATTCCACAACTTAACAGCTATGTGTGATGTGAAAACATACTTCTTCTTTAAAGCTGTAGCATGTTCAAAGCCATTGATTTCACTTCCTTGTTATTGTGGGAAGCTGCGTGATGGCTCTCTGTCTCTGCACTACTTACACCCCTTTGCCCTAGCCACTCAGGCTGTTTCTTTTCTATGCAAAACCCCATCTTTTTCTGTTCAGTGTTCATCCAAGAGAACTGCACAGGTGCAGAGTTCTTTCTGTATTGAAAACTGAAAGAAGGAGTGCTCTCAGCCATGCCAACTGGATTGTCCAAAATTTTCTATTCTGCTCGCTAGCAGAGACAGCTTCCCAGTCTGTTTTGTGGAAATTGTTTTGAGGCACATCATAGCAGTTTTCCTGCCTAGACACTTATGCCAGGACATTGGATTCCACTCTGTGTCAGGTGCCTCAAGATGCGTTTACGGCACTAAGATCTATGTGCAAATCTAGCTCTTTCTGCCTCAGTGAAAATCTGCTGAGACAACATGCTTGAGAAAACTAATCATACACATACTTTGCAATGCATATTCTTAAGGTGAAAAATCTGTGATATGGTAATATGCCACAATGGACACTGACTATAATTGTTTTTAATAGAAAAGCATGTGCTTTGTTTATCTTTTCTGTCTCAGGCACATGCTTCCTCCAAAAATTAGAAATCAAAATGTAATCTGTGCATAGCTGAATGAGCTCCCTAACCAGTAAGCAGATGCTAGGCACTCAGAGGAGGTGGAGTACATGGAGTGGCAAACCAGTTTTATGATGCTGAAACTGCTGCTTTTGGTAGTCATGTAAAAGAAGAATAGTGTGGGCTGAAAGACTCGGCGTTTTCAAGTGTATTAAAGGGGAGAAGATAAAATCCTCAATTCCTTGTAAACTAAAGGGAAGATTCAGTCCCCTGTGTAGATGCTAAGCACCTACCTGTACCAATCCTCATGCCTATGGTTTTCCCATCTTGGCCAATATGTGCAATTCCTAATGTCTAATAGGAGCCTATGTATTTATTATCTGAATCTATGCTTGTCAGCATTGTTTCAACATGCCAGGAAGGGAGTCCTTTTTAATTTCACAACTGATAGGCATTTTAAACTACCTGACTTGTCTGTACCTATTGACTGAGAAATTAATCCAACTGGATATGACAAATTGTAGTGAGGCCAAGCACTATTAAGGCTGGCTTTATTACTCTATGCTTCAGGTTTTTTGCTGATTTTGTGTAATTGCAGTGTTCTAACTATACTGGGCTGACACGCAGCCGGTGTGGCCTAGCTGTAAAAGGAAACGTTAAAGTATTTTTGTATGAGGAAGGTTTGCCAATTTTGATACTTGAACACGGGAATAGTGGAAAAAAATCAAATGAAGTGCCACAGAAGTAGCTGAAACATTGCTGTAAATTATTATTTTAAATAAATTCTGTGTAGCTAACTAAACTGCATCTTTCTGATTACAAAAGCTTATAAAGCGTCTAGTAAAGCTTAAGTCTTTCTGAAAGTAGAAGATTATGTAGAATCCTGCATTAGGGCAACCGATCATGAACTCTCAAGTACTAAGCCACTCTTTGCTTTTGAAAAGTCCCTGTATATGCAAAACAAAACTGTTTAATTTGGTCCTTTCTATATGAAAACCATAGTAACTTATTCTAGGGCTATCCTATGTGTCATGAAGTAGATGTCACAGTCTGTCATTTTCAGGGGCTCACATCTCATGCTTTTTGTCCTTTACCAAGACACCTTTTTTTCATATTCATAGGGAAAAATACAAAAAAAGATATTCAGCTCTGGACTTGTTCCGTCGCTGTTCCCTGGCCTTGCTGCATGGACCTGAAGTCAAATGGGTCAACCTACTTTCCTCATCTCCTGTTGTGTGATCAGAGTTCAGAAAGGGCATTGCACCTTCTCCACCTGTGCAGAAAACAGGCAGTTTCTGGTGCTGGCTTCTTTCTCTACCACACCATCTCTAGAAGGAAGCAATCCTTGTTTTAAATACTTCTGTCTCCCTGTATCACTGTAATGTTACAACAACTGCCAGATGTCAATCTTTGTAATTACAGGTGAATACGGAGTTTCCAGAATTCATCCTTTGCAGAATAGCGCATAATTGCAGAGGCCATTTCCTTACCAAGAAGGGAAACAACTGCCATTGCTGAAGATCCCAACCTCAGTCTGCAGCACACGAAGAGTTCAGGTTTCATTCAGCAGTTGTATTTGAAAATGGCTGAAGAATGTACCAGAAGCTGTTTTTTTCATATATAGCAAAAGAAAGCTTCCACACTGCTTTCATTAAGCACCAATAGTTCAGAAGCAGACACTGCAGAGAGGGGAAAAAAATGTAAATTGTGAGGCTCTAGGAAAAAAGTATGGGGAAAAGCATGGTTTAGATGACTGAAGACTCTAGAACAGTAAGTGAACCTAAATGTTTCACTGTTTCTTGCTCACTGGATAAATATTGAAGTTTAAAGTCAGGGGAAACTTATGGGGAAAAAAAGCAAACTATGAAAGGCTTTCAACAATGTAAAATACATCCTCTCCCAAGCTAGCTGATCATAAAGAATGCCGACTTTTCACATGCCTGGACGAACTTTAAAAATGATTCAATAGATTGTAGAATTCAGCACATTTTCTTCCCAATTATTTTTGAAGAGATTCTGACAAATGTTTTCTAAGGGACGAATGGCAGACTGTCTATTTTATTTTAGTTTTATGGGACTTTTATTTTTATCCTGTCATGAGAAGCAAATGGCAGAGCTATGATTAGGATAAGCCATGTAAGAGGGCTCAATCTGCACAATTTATAGTACAGCTTGCTTTAATCTGTCAGGGAACGTGTGTTATATTGCCTTTCAATAGAGGATAGAGCTCTGGCTATATATGTTAATAAATTCTATCCAGGTAGTCTTAAAACATGCCAACAATTGCTGGAAGTACTTGGAGCAGAAACTGTCTGCAATTTTAAATCCGTGGAGAACTCTTCTGGATGGTGTGGATTTCTTTAACAAAAAACAGACTAACAAAGAAAGCCGCCAGCATCCCTGCTATCCAAAAAGTCTTTGGACACACCATTAAAACTGTAGCTACCATTATATTTTTTAGTAATTAGGTTTCTAAAATTTATCAGCCTGATAACAAAACAGTGGTTATTATTATCAGTGTTTTCAACAACTTTTTGTATTATTGTTTTGTTTTCTTTTGTTTTTTCTTTGTACTGTGAATTTAAATCTAACAGCAGCTTGGCTTTTCCTCGTTCCTGACTGTGGATACCCAGAACTCATCCCCGATGATAATCTGGGTACTAGAGATCAAAAGTCACCTTTGCAGACTCTCTCCTATGGGCTACTGCACCTTTGTAATTCTGTGTGACTGGAGATACGAGAGGCTGTAGCTATCAGCTACTGAAGAGGAAATGCAAAAGTGGGTGTTGGTTTCTCCATTCAAGAAACTGTTTCACTGCTGGAACCAAGACTTCATATTTTGATACTGCTTTCCTACATAGAGAGAATTGCTTTTTAGAACAAGTTCATGTAGCATTACATTAATTTTAGTTTGTGGCATGATATGGTGTTTACAGTACAGGAACCACGGTGCAGTAAATAGTCAGATATATCTAATGAGATGCTAAACAGCTCTTCCTAGTGGTGAATATTTATATGCTGCAAAACCCCTGAAGTTGTGGTAAAACACAATGCCATCCAAAACACAATGCAGGTTTGTTTATAGAAGTGCACTGTATATTTGGTAAATCTGAAATTCTGCACTGATATAGGGTACTGGCTCCTGATTATGTCATTATTGGATAATAAAACTTGGATAAGGAAAAACTTCTTTACTTTCAGGGTGGCAGAGCACTGAAACAGGCTGCCCAGAGAGGTTGTAAAGTCTACTTCTCTGGAGATATTCAAAACCCACCTGGATGCATTCCTGTCTAACCTGCCCTAGGTGAACCTGCTTTTGCAGGGGGGGGTTGGACTAGATGATCTCCAGAGGTCCCTTCCAACCCCTACCATTCTGTGATTCTGTGATTACCACTGCCATCTGGTTTCAACTCTTACACTTTATGATGGATTGATTTTCACTGGGGTGAACGTAATAGGATCTAGTATTTGCACCGATAGATTCTGGTTTTGTATTATACAACAAGCTTTGAAAGCTGAATACCAGGATTCTTGAAATGTCATGGAAAATAATTGGGAGTTCTTAAAAAACAAAAGATTTTCTGTATTGTTCTCCTAGACTGTTTTTGCAGTGGGAGTTGCGAGAAAAAAGTAACAAGTGTGAACCGTGAATGTTAGTCTAATCTGAGTGGAGAATAATCAGCCTCCTCTGTTTAAGGTTAAGAAAATGAAATTTATTGTCTTCCATTGGTTTCAAATATTCTTCAAGAAAAGGCAAAGGCTTCAAGTAGTGGAATATTAAAAAAAAAACAAACAAACAACCCACGTGGTATTATGGTGGCTGTCTAGTCAAAATTCACATTTAAAGTTGTGTAAGGATCAGTGACAACTTAATTATAAGCACAGTGAAAGCAATAATATGCAAAAATAAAAGTTAAATTATAATCTCACATTCACTAGAAAATCAAAGCTGCGAACTTGAAATAGCAAATGCTCAAATGACTTATGTCAGATCATCCTGACATCCAAACAGAAAAAGTATAGCCAAAAGGGACTGAGAAACATTTCTGGACCTATGCAAAATTTCCATTGATTAAATATTCTTCATGTCCTAGATGGATTTTTTTAGAATATTTTCGTGATCTGTGGGATTATGGAATTTCAGTGTGACTGTCAAGGTGACTAATACATAATCTAAGTATCATTGCCTTCTGCATTCATAATCTATGCTGATGTCCTGGTTTTAAGTAACTTCCTTTATTCCTTACTTTCAGTGGTTTTTGAATATAGAAAAGCACAAATAACAACATGCTGTTGCTTTTACAGCTTACTAATAGTAGTGTCAAATACATCCGAATGTCTCCCTTGTAGCAGAAGGCAGACAGAAGCATGCTTTTCACCTTTCTGGACTTCTGCAGAGTAGGACTGGAACTATCTATAAACAGCAGATATGTCATATTTCACTAATATAAAGGTGTGTTAGCTATATTCCACCATTTGGTTGTGCAACAGGACACCGGGCAAAGACTAGAGAAGGTTGGTTTGCTGCTGGTTTTTGATTTTCCCAAGAATGACCAGTCCTGAGGATCTAGACTTTAAGTTGGGTTTTTAACCTTAAAAACAGTGTCTTGCAGACACTTCTTAAACACAGCTGTGGTTTAAAACCTCTTTTTTCTTTATATTACTGCTGCAAACTCTGAGCAAAACAAATGCAAGATCTCATTTGGAGCCATGCAACTTCCTCCTCTTTTTTTTTTTTCCCTCTCCATAATTATAAATAGGTAGTGTCAGTATAGGTAGAAATCCCATTTAAGCTTGTAAATAAACGTTACTAAATCTTTTATTTGTTCCCTTTCCTAAGAAGCAACAAAGCAAACTAAAACATGAAAACCTATCAAAGGAAGATGCTGAAGCTGCTATTTGTGTGAAAAGGTCTTGTGATAGCATTAGATCACCACTTGTTTAAAAGTCACTAGAGTAATCCTATAAAATACCTGATTACGAAGACTTTTTTCACCAACTCATCAATCAAGATGTATGTCAGCAAAATTAGAAGGTAGCTAACACTTGCAATTAAGTTAGTGTATGTGCTATAGCCATAGTAATTTATGAGTATATAACAGTGAGAAGGAAATAATCTCTTTCATTAGAACCATTTTTTTTCCCTGTAGAAAAAGTACACAAAGTTGTGGACCAAGACGGTTGATTCAGAAACAGGTATGTTCTTTCTTGAGTTAAGCTCTAGCTCTAGGTCAGCTAGCTTCTGGAGTACTCAACTTGGTATAAAATGGTTAATTTAAAATCTATCCAGTTGGGGAAAAAAAACACAAATACATTGCTTTTGGTTTGCTGTTGTCCTAAGGGAAAGCACTGTCTGAAACCCACATCATCCAAATCATCTGTTCCACAAAACCACAAACTTATCTCACAACTAAAATTCTACAATTTCATCCCAATTTATTTCTGAGATATTACCTTTTCAGTGTTTGACCTATAAAGCTAGATGTCAAGCACTCAATTATTTTTTTCACATCAGAAAGTTCTCCCAAGAACTGATTGAATTCTTCTGGAATTAATTTTTGCTGAGACACACCATACTCTCTTATAAGGCATTCCAGGTTGTACAGCACTAACACTATTACATGCTCCCTCTCTCAGCAATGCTGGTTGTAAAACAGGTTATCCTCCAAAATTGTGACCTTACAAAGAGACAGTCCAGTATTAAAAGTAATCTCAATATTTTATTTTAATGTTTCCAGGAAGCTTTCAAAGTGTTTTAATAAAAAGTTGTCTAACAATTTAATAGAGAGTAACTTCATGCAGATCTCTTTTTTTATGACGGGCCATGGAAGTACTAAGGGCACGCTTACTAGCTGTAGTTAGAACTTGTGATTGACTATAAAAAGTTACAGCTTTTACAATAATTTCTGCAAAACCCAGCTGGTATCATCACTACTGTATCATATCAGAGTCTGCAAAGTGTAACTAAAATGTTAGGAAATAGGAGATGGAGACCAAAACCCCCTGAAACTCATTTACTGTCAGTATCCATACCAGTTCTATAAATTGACACATTTTTCTGCTAATGAGCAAGCAGAAAGTTTACAGGCATCATTCATTAAAATGCAGAGCCTGATTCTCAGTTGCATGAAGCCCAAGGTACATTTTTGCCCTTAACAATTCTTAAGGCACTCTCTCTCAGCTGATCATGTAAAATATAAATGAGGGAAAAGACCAAGATCTTTCTTGGAAAATGCACCTTCAAATAGTGCAATAGCTGTTTCAGCAGAGGGACAAGTTTAAAATTGGTAAAGGAAGCAATGTACTTAATTCCCAGAGGCATCTGCCTGGATGCCTTCTCTCTGCTCCTCTCTACTGCTGATTTTTCACACTTCCCAAAGGAAAATTTATAATATCTTCAAATTATAACTGTATACCGTATACCTCTAACTATATACACTTTCAGCCAGACTGTAAAAAGCAATTAAAATACAACATGCAGAAGGAATATAAACCCTCTTGATTCAGATCTTAACTAAATCTCCAATTAGAAGTTACAAAACCACTTTCCCTGAAGGTAACTTATCCAATAATTGTCGTATTGCAATTGTCAATGACTTCTCCCTTTTCTATCAAAAATCTTAACAATGTGGGGGTTTTGGTTTTCAAAAACTTGTCAGACAAAAAAAACCTTCTGAGAAATTTTTTTTCATTGGACAACTAACAAAAATTCCAATTACATGCTAATTCTTTTTAGTTCCATGAAAAAAATCATGAAGCTTCCCCTGGGCCAATGGAGGTAATGAATTTTGTTGAGGCAACAGATAGAGGAGAGCAGAATGCTCAAGGAAGTTATGTCTTTGGCGGAGAGGACTCCAGATGGTACCAGAAGAGCTTTCAATCCAAAATTTCTTCTAGACTAGTGACCAGAGCTGGCTTTTTTTGCTAGTGATGCCCCTTTGCCCTGTATCACTTGAATAATACAGATCAGGCAAGTTTAGTAGTCTCAGTAATACTGATCAGTCATACAGATTGGGCAAGTTTAGTAGTCTCATTTTCACTTTATCACTGTGTTTACTCAGTATTTCAACTGAGCCTGATTAAACGGTAGCCAAACAATGAGGGTGGAAGTTAAGCAGTTCATTGGGTATATCAAAATGTTCTTTCACGTTACATGGAAAAACTCACCAAATATGATATTCATTGTACACTAAGTTTCATCATTTGTGAGCTAAATTCATCACATCTGGGGCTAACAACTTATGGGGCATTTCTCTACTCATTGTTACTGTAATCCCAGCAACAATATTCCTTTTCTTGGAGTTAGCATAAGAAGTAAGTGGCTTGCCCTCAAATTTTCCTTCCCTTCTCATGCGCTTTTTTCAAGATAGAAACCTTCACTAATGATTTCATTTAATGGAGTGTTCTTTTTTTTTTCTTTACTAAATCAACTAGGCACTATTAAAGTGAATTCTTAAAACCCTGAATTATTATTTTGAGTTTGAAACATTTTGTATAACTTTTTTTCAGTACGGATTCAGTGTTACATCTCAAGCAAACTACTTTGCAGTATTTTCTTTTTACAAACAAAACCAGGTCCTTCTTGAGTCAGGTTATATTTTAATGGCTGAGTGTCATCTTCTAATTTCATCTTTTTATGTTGGACTTAGTGAAATTTTAGGTAAAGCTAATAATAAGCTGGCAATAGAAGTTTTTACATATTTGAAGTATCATGTAGAAGTGTGAGATATTGGAGACATTACTGGGGTCCCTTGGTCACCTCTGTACACCCACTTTTGTCTCGTGGCACACATGCATCCCCATGCAGCATTCACTAACCATTTGTCTGATGAAGTTTGTTTTGCTTGATTGTTATTTTAGCTTCACTCTTAGGCACATTGCACTGTGTATCTGCTGCAACAATATTCTTCTAAAGTGTAGTTTGCACTATTTCTATAGGCCTGATGTTCTTCTTGTGGAGCTTATCCTATTTTTTGGTCATTCTGCAGCAGTGGTCATGGAACCTACTTATGCTGGACAGTCTTTCCTCAAAAATTATGATTGTTCTCCCATCTGAAATTAGAATGGTTTAATAAAACCAGCTGGGATAGGCCTTAATATGATTTTATTCTTGATTCAGTACACTGGATTCCAATATACATTGAACATTTTAAATCTGTTTACTGGAACCAGAAGAATATGAGATTCTAATTAATGTTCTTGATTGTGGTCTGCCACTAATCATAGGTCAAAGGGATGTTTGCGCTTGTTGCAACATTCAGGTGATTATAAGCAGCCTCCTACATTCTTCTCAGCTCTTCAGCTCCTGTGCCATGATGCAATCAGAAGATTAATATTTTGACAAGTATTATATGCAGAGGAAAATAATGCACTATTTTCCTCCTGCCACTGTTTCTTGCATTTTGACTGTAATTTGATTAATTCTTTACCAAATCTACACAGACTTTAAAGAATTTATGGTTTTGGTGATCTCTAAATACTCTAGGGGAATAGGTTCTAAGGCAGCATAAGCAGTAATCTTTGCTTTACAGAAAGAAAACACAGCATGTGAATGGATTTTTAGCAGCACTGCAGTAATGTATTACCAATGACCTGGGAAAATTACAGGTGTAATGTAGTATCTATGATCTGAGATGAGTTATGAAACATTAATTACAAGCATTGATGCGGTAAATGAGTCTGTACACTTTGCTAGTTTTGTACAAAGAGTAATTGTTCTCTATGTATGTTGCAAAGATACAAGTTTGAAATGTACTTGATATTTCTTGGCAATATGAATCATCTATTTGGGGAAAAACACTTCAATATATGCAGTATTTATTTTCTAATGATAGGAATATGTAATTTTCTTCTATTCATCCTAGTTTTGTTTTTATTTTTTTGTTAGTGATCTTAAGATCACTAACAGCACACAGGTGCAGGTATAGTAATGAGATGTACCCCAACCTTTCTGTTTATTAGCACCCTCCGTGTGACCTGTATTCCCACACATATGATGGGAAGAGCCTAAAGGCCTTGATACTATCACCGTTTTCATCCTAAGCATGTGGAAATTTTAAAAATCTCTTCTTTCTTCAATTCAACCGTATTTCAAATAAACGCTTAAGGACACGTCAAGTGCTTTCCTCAATGTTGTTCACTTTAGTTGGAAATTATATGATTAATTTCTTTTCCTATATACTTTTGCCCCATTCAGACAAAAAGCAGAGTTCTATAATTCTTTTCTTAAGTAAGTCATAAGTTTAAGATGAAATCTTTATCTTGTAATGTGTTACCTAATAATTATGAAACCAGTGAAGAACAGAAATTATGTTCAGTAAATAAACAAGTAATAAAATAAAATAAAGTAAAATAAAATGTAATGGCATGAGTTTTATACATTGATATTTGCTTATAAAATTTAGGGAAGTTCTGTCCAAATCTTTATATTCTGCATTTTTTTCCTTATTTGGGGTGAGAAAGAGGAGAGATCAGACTGAAACATACCAGCTTGACAAAACTTGTGAGATTAAAAATCAACTTTTTTGGCTATGTGATTGCTGTGATAAAATGCCAATTATAAAATTAGATATTAAAATTGCATCTCTGGGGACTCATAATTTGCTAATGAGAGAAACTTGGAACTTGTTATGGTCTTTAGATTATTCAGCCAACAGTTTCCTATCATTATTTCACTCTGTGAGTCCTACTCTAGCTTTGTACTATCCTGAATTACTTCTTTTGCTTCTTTACTACTGGCTTTCTTTCTTATCTTTGGCTTTATATATGCCAACATATGTTTAAATTACTCATGTTTTACTTAATCCTTACTACTAGTTCCATTGAAATGTCATCATCACAGATATGAGAGCAGGGTATCAATATCTGAAATATAATTCCTCTTAAGAAATAAGAAGTAAGCAGAAAATATGCAGCCATACTTCTTTCTTTAGAGGCCTGGTGGGGATCTGGTATTTGTTAGGTGAAGACTGCACAAGCCATGATACTATTGCATGACATAAAACATCCCTGTGGGATTGGAATTTTCTGTAAGTGTCTAAATTAATCCAGTGGTACTTTCTCCTTTTTTCCCCTCCATTCATCCTGCAGCTCATTAGATGTCCTGCAACCTAATTTGTTAATATCCCTGCTCAGTCTTTGCACTTTTTCTTTTAACAGTGACTATGACAGACAAATTACATGCATTGATTCCAGTGTAATGTGCTATTATTGTAAGGTAGTCCACCATATATTTTAAAATTCCTTCAACGGATGCATGAACTCATTATCCATCTTGCCTTTCAGTTAGAGCATATGTGGCTTGGGTATTGGTCTATTAATCATGAGAACCCAAAAGCCTGTCTTGATTTAAGAACCCTGAACTCTCAATTAAACTAATTTCTGTCTGTCAGTCATAACATTAATGGTATGATTAACACATGCAAAGTATGTTAAAGTAACATTAAAGGTTCTGATTTAAACTTGGGAATGAGAGAAGATACATACAGAAGATTTTTGCTTCGATCTTGTCTCATGGAAATTTTTCTGGGTATTGCAAATATTTTGCTACTGGCCATCAGGGAAGAAAAGAAGGACACTTCAAGTCCAAAACTGATCAACAAAATGGCATTCTTGTCATAGGTGGTTTATTACTAAGATGTCTATGTGTAGTTTGAGCTACACTTAGAAAGACTGTTTTTGATATGACTTAAATTCAAAATCTAATTTCTTTTTTAAAGTAAAATAATAAAAAAATCTGTGCAAATGTGCACAGACTTACACTGCGACACTCATATTCACATATACACAGCATAATATTCCAGAATGTTTCTGTGGAAATCCTAACTGAAGCCCTAGTGAATATTTATTGCATATATTTAACAACATAAATGAGTATGCTAACGTTACAGTAGAGAACAAAAGCATGGAGGGAGGCAAATACATCAGCTACTGTTGCATATAATATGGTGGTATCTTACAGAGTCCACTTTTGAGCTGGCTTCGATTTTCTTGATTTTTATATATTCTTGTATCCTTAATCCAATTTTTGCAATAATATAGGCAATCTAATTGTTTATCCTCAGTCAGTAAACTTCTGTAGGATAACGGAGGAAAGCAAAAATGGAGAAAGTATTCAAAAAGAGGAGTGTGAACAGAATTTAAGCCACTGAAGCTGTATAAATATTAAAGAAACATCTGTTGGAATTAGGTTCATAAATATCTTTAATAACCTAATGGATTTCTCAAAGGTGAAGGAGTAACTCATAGTGAATCCAAATATAGAGCCTAAGTACATCACAGGTAGAACTGAGGTCCTTTTGAAGTCAAAGGTAAAATTACACTGTCTTGGAGCCAGGGTTGCAGAACTGATTTTTACTTAAAGGCCAATTCTGAGAGAAGATTTTATTCTTCTGCTGTTTAAGTTGATGAAAGTTTTGCTATTGACTTAAAAAAAAAAAAAAAAAAAAAAAAAAAAAAAAAAAAAAAAAAAAAAAAAAAAAAAAAAAAAAAAAAAAGTGCTATATAGCCCAATAACTTGAAATAAACTAATGCTGCTATTATTTTACCCATAATTGGAATTTATGTAATGTATTATTATACTGCATTTGGCACAGTGCGGTATGCACATGTACATAAACAGATTTTGAGAGATAGTCAGCTGGGTAAGTAACCTTTTAGGTTAGGCAGAACAGTTGAATTTTGTTGGCTAAAATACTATTAGCCCATGCTCAGTTTATTGATGATTATAAATTCATGGAAATACTTTTCAGAGTAGTTCATACCCCTCTGTTATGGTAGGATTCTTGATGAAAAATGTGCCTGGTGCCAGAAAAGGAAGAAAATTAGCTGTTTGAATACCAGAGTGATTTCTACTGGTTATTTTAATTTTTATCCCCATGGATACACATAGCTGTAGATTCATTGCATTCTCAGAGAAGCCAGTATGTTGGCAAATATTGTGCCGGAGTTATTTTTGGAGTTGACTTGAACCTACTACCTAACTGAAGATATACTGTTGACCTATGCTGTTTTTCATTACATGGAGTTAAAAGTGCTGGGATTTCAAAGCCTTTTATTGCATTGCAATTTGGGCCACACAACTTGCTGTGTTTTCTTTTAAGTGGTTATACTCCTTTTTCTCTAGGCTAGAAGAGAAGTTACTGTTTTCTCTGTTGCTCATACTATTAGTCCATGCTCAGACAAGAACTTCCCTTCACTGTTAAAATATTCCAGGGGATAATTGCTTGTACCCATATGTAGGCTGCAATAGACTGGACTTAAAAGACTGCAATGGGTATGCTTAAGGGCTTTATAGGCTTACTGGTAAGCACATCCTCATATGTACTTCTGCACTTAGGTGTTCAGACTCTCTCAATATTTTGTCTTCTACCTCCCAGATGACTGCTCAAGCTGTTTTTTAATATGGGGACATTCTCCATCATTCTCCTTCTTCCCTTTGTGGAGAGTAATGATTGGGACTATGGCTTTTGTAACAAGTACTGGAATATTAATTCTTTCAAAACATGAAAGCAGTTCACATTTGATATGAAAGAAATGGTTAGGGCATCTCAGAGATGCTTTACTTCTTTGTTTCAGCAGAGATTCTCCTCTGTGTTTGATGCAAAGCTATAGGGCTCCTGAACCTGAATTGCTCTTTTCAGTAAATAAACAACCCACTCAAAAGTTTTTCCTCAGTTTATGCTGACTACACCTGTAGTTTCCCATGGGTTGAGTTGGAATATAGATACCTAGCTCAGCACCCAAAAATCTTTTTATCCAGGGCTCACTTTGGGTCACTTGTTGGTTGTCTTGAAGGCACTTATGTGGATGTGTGTGTTTGTAGCTATATAGACAGTATATTTTCTTTTAATACACTTTTAAGGGTCAGGCTGTGAATGGAACTTGAAGGGTAAGTGACACTGCTGTACCTTGTCTGGTGTACAGAAGCTGTGTCTAAAGTGTGGAGATTCAGGTGGTTTCACCAAAAAAGGGTGGAGATTTAAGTTCAGATTGAATGCTGGCATGCCTTCAGTTGGTTTATTATTTTATAGTTATGCAAAGCCAGTGCTCACAGAAAAGCAGACATTCAGAAATGCAATTCCTATAATCATAATATATAAAATTGTTTACAACATAATGGAAAAGTAATAAAGTTTTTACTGAAACAGAAAGCCTGCTTTTATTTTACTTTAAAGATAACTGGGGGGAGAGGGGGGAGGTGCAGCGCAATCAATTATTGTAATTTTCATCTCTTACAATAATTATCTGATGTCTGTTATTAGATTTGAAGAAAACACAATAGATTTAACTGGTGTTTTACCTGCTTTTACATCTAGTATTTGCTAGAACTTTGGCTGAACTGCAATTTATTTGGGCCTCTAGCCTGCAGTTGTGCAGGAAACATTGTATTGTATAACCTATAGTTACAGGATGGAGCATATTAATGGAGCTCTAAACATGCATAAATACAATTGAACTTTTGCTGAATTAAGGTTATGTAAGTAGCTGCTATGCTGATTAAGTATCCAAGAGAAAGATTCGTTTTTCTTCCTAAAGAGGATTGCAAATCATGTGATCTATGCAGAATTCCTTACAAATTGGTTGCAGTATATCTAAAAGTCAACAAACTTAGGCTTTGCAGAAACAATGGGAAAAATTGCAATTCATATTTAAAAGCTTTTCTTTCCTTTCTCCAATGCTGTAACTTGGAAACTGAAGATGCTGACAGAGGAAGGCATTGGAGGAGAGGAAGTAGTGGTTCCCAGCAGCAATGCTCCAGGGAGGTAACTGATTTAATGATCATAAACCCTTGTGAGTCTTTTTGGGGTATCACAAATGTAAATAGCAGCTATTGCCCAAAGGTCTGTGTCCTTTTGGTTCAAATTGGCAAGAGAAAAGTAAAGTGATCAGCAATTTGTCCTCAAAGTGTTTTATTTAAAAAATGTAACAGTCTCTTCTCTATATCTAATTTGGTTAGTCATGCCTGGCCTCATTGGTGAAGAAGAGGGGGAAGACATGCTGCAGGCATGGGAGCAGCGATTCCCGTGCAGCCCATAGAAGACCATGGTCAGGCAGGTATTTCCCTGCAGCCCATGGCAAGGACCCACAAGGAGCAGGGTTTTTCTGAAGGAACTGTGGCCCATGGAGAGGACCCATGTCAGAGGGGGCAAAAAGTGTGAGGAGGAAGGAGCAGCAAAGAGGAACTGTTACGGACTGACCACAAACCTCATTCCCTGTGCCCCTGCACTGCTCAGGGGTGAGGGAGGAGGTAAAGCAGTTGGTAGTGAAGGAGTGATATTGAGCCTGGGAAGAAGAGGCAAGGAAGGTGTTGTTTTAATTTGTCTTTGTTTCTCATGGTCTAGCTCTATTTTTATTTGTAAATAAGTTGATTTTCCCTGAGTCCATTTTGCCCATTACAGTAATTCTTAAGTGATCTCCCTGTCTTTATCTTGACCCACAAGCTTTTCCATTTTATTTGGTCCCTCTGTCCTGTTGAGGAGGGGGAATGAGAGAGCAGCTGGGTGGGGGTCTGGCAGCCAGCCAAGGTTAGCCCACCACAACATGTTGTCCTGAGCTCTGTCCTGTCCTTACTGGTCTTCACCAGGACTGAAGGAAACAGTGATGTCCATCAGGCAGCTCAACAAAGAAGGGCCAGTGGTGGTCCTGCTTGTGACTTGTGAGAGAAGAAGAAAAAGGGAATGAAAGTGTCATGTAATTTAATGACCTCAAGACTTCTGTCTTCATGCATTTATCCCTCTCCTAGGAAAATAAGATGGCAAATTTACTCCACAGTCTTGTGACCTGCAGTAATATCTTTTACCCTTTATACCCCCTATTTATAGGTTGCACCTGTGTGAGTTAAGTCATATCTGCAGATTGCTTGAGTTTCTCAGACAATTAAAGCAATCCTTCTGACTCAGAGTTAACTCTGTAATGAAAGAAGGCAAACCTACTAGGAAAAAGCACCAGTCAAATAACTTACTCCACTTGAGCAGTAATTAGAAATATGTTTGTGAATGATGACGTTCTCTTAAAAGCTAATAAGAAATGTTAGCTGGTAGGGGAATTTTAGAATCATAGAATCACCTAGGTTGGAAGGGACCTTTAAGATCATTGTGTCCAACCGTCAACCTAACACTGCCAAAACCACCACTAAACCATGTTCTTCAGCACCACATCTACCTGTATTTTAAATGCCTCCAGGGAGGCAATTCTGCCACTTCCCTGGTGGAAGTGAATAAGGCTGCCACTTCTCTGGGCAGCCTGTTCCAATGTTTGACAACCCTTTTGGCAAAGAAATTTTTCCTAATATCCAATCTAAACCTCCCCTGGTGCAACTTGAGTCTGTTTCCTCTTGTCCTATCACTTGTTACTTGGGAGAGGAGACCGACCCCACCTCTCTACAACCTCCTCTCAGGTAGTTGTAGAGAGTGATAAGGTCTCCCCTCAGCCTTGTTTACTCCAGACTAAACAACTCAGCCAATCCTCCTAAGACTGGTGCTCTAGACCCTTCACCAGCTTCGTTGCCCTTCTCGGGACACGCTCCAGCACCTCAGTATCTTTCTTGTAGCGAGGGGCCCAAAGCTGATCACAGTACTCGAGGTGGCGCCTTACCAGTGCTGAGTACAGGGGGACGATTACTTTCCTAGTCCTGCTGGCCACACTATTTCTGATACAGGTCAGGATGCACCTGGGCACACTGCTGGCTCACATTCAGCTAGCTGTTGACCAACAGCCCCAGGTCCTTTTCTGCCAGGCACCTTTCCAGCCACTCTTCCCCAAGCCTGTAGCGCTGCATGGCGTGGTTGTGATGCAAGTGCAGGACCCAGCACTTGCCCTTGTTGAACCTCATACCATTGGCCTTGGCCCATCGATCCAGCCTGTCCAGATCCCTCTGTAGGGCCATCCTACCCTCAAGCAGGTCGACACTCCTGCCTAACTTGGTGTTGTCTGCAAAATTACTGAGGGTGCCTTTGATCCCCTTGTCCAGGTCATTGATAAAGATACTAAACAGAACCGGTCCCAATACTGAGCCCTGGGGAACATCACTTGTGTCTGGCTGCCAACTGGACTTAACTCTATTCACCACCACCCTTTGGGCCTGGCTTTCCAGCCAGTTTTTCACCCAGTGAAGAGTACATCCATCCAAGCCATGTAGATGTACATTTAGATGTAACATACCAGCATAAGAATTTTGTCACCTATTCAGTACCCAGAACCAGTTCCTATTTTCAACAGGTTGTAGTTCCTCCTCAATCCCTAGAAAACAGCTCATCACCCAGTAGCTGTCAATGCAATATTTATGGCCAGATTTTTAGGAGAGCCCAGTATTCCATGTAGTCAGATATCTTATTAATGTAGTTGCTTCGCAGCCGAAATGGGAGCTGTGGTAATACTTAAAATAATTTTATTTGCCAATATCAATAGGACAGTTGCAAGGGTATTCATTCTATATGCAGCTCACATTTAAGACAGAGCACGTTACAGTGGTATAATCTGCCTTGTAAGCGGAATAATACTGCCAGTTACTCCATCTCGTTCTTTAGGTTGTTAGGAAACATTGATGTAACATCATGAAAATCAATGATTTTGAAATAAAGGTGTGGAGCCTGAAATTTTGGTGAAAAATCAAACCGCAGTTGCTGTGTGAGCAGGTTCGGTCGATAGTTCCTTTATAGAAGCTCTTCATTTGCTAAGGACATTTTGGTATTAATCCATGTATTAATCTGTCATGTTTACCTCGAAGAGCTTCTTGGAGATGGACTCATAGTCCCAAAAGTACTTGGCATAAGCTTGGGAATATTGGTCAGATAGTTTTCCCACAGTATAAAACTTTCCATTCTTTTTTCTGCAAGGCGTATGGAATTTACCACAAGAATTGTTCATAAAGTTATGAGGAATTTGAGCCCATGTTAAGCAATGTGCAGTTACTAACGCTAACATAATAGATGTCTCTTTAAAACAGATGTAGTTGTTATAGTCTCTTCTTGGCCTCAGAGCTATACCAACAACGATACCTTCCTTGTGAGCCAGGGAAGCTGCTTGTAATAGCTGTAAAATCCTTCTTGGCAGCTGAATGATTGTCTCTGCTTGGTGTCTCAACTGCCATCTTTTGGGAAGAAGAAGAGAAAATTCTTCCCTAGTTATAAGGCCTCCACTTATTTTGTTACTCCTCTCTAAAGAACATCATAAATGTTATTAATCGTGTTCTAAGATTGCAATACATATTATAATAATTTATTATGGGTTAAAATTACCTTTATTACTGTTGATACAAATGCTCCAGATGTTTAGCTGCATTGCGTGGAAAGAACGTAAAAATTTTCATGGGAATTTCTGGAAGTGAATAACATATTTTGACATGGTCCTTTCTTCTGAAAAAGAGCGTCTGGTAAAGCCATCATGGAGTACAAATCTGCTGTGTGAAAGGCAAACATGGCCCCAAACAAATCCCTTGAATCCTAGAGCCACCAAAAGTGCAGAACATCTGCTCAAGGTTCAAACTTCTCACCTTCTTCACCAGGATTTCCCAAATTGTTACCTGTAAATCAAACACTTCTGCACTGTGGAGTCAACTTGGCACCACTTTCTATAATGAATAGAAAATCTTAGAAGTCGTAGGTGGAATAGGGGAGATAATGATGTTTAAAAAACGTTACTGGAACTTCATTGTATGAGCTTTTCACAGAATAAAAATGCAGTGTGGGGGAGGATAGCCTTATTCTCATTCAACGTATTCAGTCAAAAATATATAAAAAAGTTTCCTTTATATTAAAAATAATGAAAACATTCCAGCTTGAAAGCATGCAGAAAATGCAGAGTTGTTACCTTGGATTCTCCGAGTCTAAAATGTTCTCTTTTTTCTTTTATTCCTCTAGTCCTGATGAACAAAAAAACTCCACTGCTATCTTGGTAAGTTCTTCTGAAATAGTAGGCTGCAGCTCTGCTCTCCTGTCAATCATCAAGGATCAGTAAAAGTAATACAGCAACACAGGAGAGGCAAAATATATTGTGCTGCTTATCTTGAATAAGATTTTTTTTTTGTGTGCACACATGATTGCAAATTCTGGAAAATTCTATCATGAAAGTAAGTCAGATAAACATCGCAGACCCTAATTCTACCTCCTCCATTAGTACTGATAAGATCATATTAATAAAATGAGGTTACATTGCATTTTTCATGTTTTAGACAAGATTTATGAGGAAACTATCATCATCTGTCATTCTGACTGTTTCTAGGGTACACAGTAGTCATGTCTGTCAATTACTGTACTGCTGCCTTTTGGAAATACGTATTGCATATGTATTTTCTGGTACTCTGAAGATGACAGCAGAATTGTGTTCTTTTTTAGAACTAACTACATAATTATAAACAAGCATTAAAGGTATGGAAAAAACATACTTCTGCTGAGAAATTTTACTTTAATTGTAACAATTAAGTTGTAATATTATTGTCCAGCATAATATTATAACCACAGAAAAAACCTCTTAGCTAATTTCTCCAGGGGTGCTACATAAAAAAAAGGCAAAATTTGAATACAAAACCATATGTGTTGTATTATGCGTTCTGTCTATAATAATCTTTAATTTTTTGAATCTTAAAAAACAAGGTGTTTTTTTTTTCACTTAAACAATTTACTCAAGAATTGCAAAGGAAATGATTGCAGTTAGGTGACAAAATCTCCTAGGCTCCTTTAAAAGTCCCCAATTTGATTTTAAGTATAGAAAAGACAAGCTGTGCTACTCTCTTTTTGAATCCTCAGCTTTAGTAAGGAGGTGCCAAACTCAACAGGAGTTGCAAGTTCTCTCTCTATGGAGAACTTAATCTCATTCCAAGTAGAGTCTTAAGTCCAATCCAAAGGCCACCGAAGTTAATTGAATGATCTGATCCCTACTGTTTTCAGTAGGAATTGAATTAGGCCCCAGGACATCTAAAATGGTGTGATGGCATTTAGCCCTGACACTGTCATTAATTATGATAGGAACTGAACTGTTATAACCCTGTCTAACATGGAGCACTTGCCCTTTTTCATATTAAGATTAACTTTGTAATGAAAGGTTTTACATACTTTTTCACTGCATAAACCTCCATTCTGATTGGCATCCCAATATTGAAAAAGAAACATTTGCGTTTGCAAACATCCCCTTTCGTTTAATGAAACAGTTAAGGAAAAATCCCAAGTCTGAATCTGCTCATCAGAGTGTTTTGCTTGTTTGTTTGCTTATTCTGATTGAATAAAAAGGTTTGCTTGGAGATGTGTCCCTTTTTTACCACTGGGGTGTAGGAGTGTGTTATCATAAGGCTTTCAGCTTGGCATGTCTAATGTCAGCTACTGCTGTAGGACTGCGGACTCTTTCAGAACAGTACTAATGGTAGGTCTGTACTTGTGCCCATTGCATTGTTGTTTAGAAACCTAATTAGTGAGAAGTATCTGTCTCTGTCTTTTGCATTCCTGTCTTTTTTTTTTTTTCTTCAGTGTCCAACATGCATACATTTGTGTCTAAACTTATATATGTGAAACTAGGCTGATTAAAAAAAAAACAACAAACTAGATAGTTTTTAAGTAGTGATAGTTTTTGCCATGTTTTTTTGTTTGATTTGGCTTTTCACCATAAAAATACTTATATAACAATTTTAACTTAAAAGACTTCTTGCTTTCACCCAGCATGACTCTAAAGCAAATGGACTCTTTTTTTTTTCCTCAACTCTGCTAAAATTAGACATGTACTTCAACACAATTCGTTTCCTAAGAAGCTTTATAGAAGTTATAGCAAACCTAAAAATGAGCACCGTTGCAAATATCAATTTCATTGCCATGTATTAGATTTCTGTGCAGCTCACAGGGTTATCAACCTGGAAAACAATTGCAGTTTCTTTTGGAGTTGCTTCACAGGTGATCAAACACACAAAAATAACAAAACAAAACACAAAAATACCTAAAATGAAACCTCAAACCTTTCCTCTCACCGCCCTTCTTCAAACATGCTCATAGGATGAAAACAAACCTAAAGACTTGTGTAGCCTTTCCATTTTCTATAAAACATATCTACCGTGAGAAAATCCTAGGTAAATATTTTGAGTCCTAAAACTATTATACGTGGTGGTGCAAATACTAATTAATCATAATGAAAACTGCATTTTCAAAAATTTGTGTGGAACAAGCTGGGAGTTGGTTCTGTTCAGTCCAACGCAGTAAAGTAAAGGTAAAACCACCATAATCCTGTTCCATATCCTGTATCTGTAGATTGT
This sequence comes from Burhinus bistriatus, assembly GCA_013397275.1. Lineage (NCBI taxonomy): Eukaryota > Metazoa > Chordata > Aves > Charadriiformes > Burhinidae > Burhinus > Burhinus bistriatus. The sequence goes on from VYXH01002693.1 coordinate 29,198, forward strand.
TGTTACACTGTAATATAATCTAAGCGTAAGCATTGGTTAATTATTTTAGCTGGACAGATTTTTGTGTCCTTGTAGAAAATACTTGGTTTTTATTAAAAAAAACAGCACCCAATCACAGTTAAAAAAATCTCAAAACCACACAACATAAAAACCAAAAACCCAGAAGGTGACAGAAAGATTTCTTGGTGTTTTATTAAAAAATTTTTGGTTTGAGGGGAAAGGATTTTTCCATCAACAAATCTGAATATTTCTACATAAGGGTGACATTTTGCATGTGTTACCTAGTTGTAAACTTCATTTTCCATTATAAGCAGCAGCTGGTTTGGTGTGTAGTCACCTTAACTTAAAATAGAAGAGATTAACAGATGAGTTCTTAAATCACAGTTAAATTTAACACTGATTTTGTAAGTGACTGTTTTAATTAATGAGTAAAAAATAGTAAAGAGAAAATACCATGTTCTTTCTAATACAATCACTTTTCTGGGTGCTTAGTGATTTTCTTTACCTTCAGCTTCAAACTTGTTTCATTTCCTGCACTTCATGGACCCAAACAATTGTCCTGAATCTGGAAATAATGGACTGTTAAGGATGACCATGAATAAAGTATCACTTGAAAATGTCTGCTTTCTTGAAAATCAAAAATAAGGCAACTCACACTATAGATTAATTGTAATCTTTTATTTCAGACTGTGTAATGTTAAACCTTCTTAAGAAGCCTATGAAATAATGTTTATTTATCTCAGGATTTTTTATTTGATAGAGATAACTAAAAGAAAGGTAAATACAGAAAAATTGGCTTATAGAAGTTTGCGTGTTTTGTCCTTAACAAGATCTTAAAGAATTTCCTTTCCACTCTTCCATCCCTAGGATGCTCAGGACTGCGAGAAACCTGGGGCAACTTAAAAAACCTTTGCCTTCCTTCTAGCTGACCTGCTATGCTTATTAAAACCATCGGGGAGAGTTATGTCCTACAGCTCTGCAGGAGCCCAGGCTCATTCTCCTCTCTGTTAGATAGCCATAGACTGAAGACTGTTTTGAGTAAAGTAGGCTGTCCTAGGTGTGTTTTCCTAGACAGTCACCAACTGCTAACATTACAGATTCCAGAAACATTATTGCTTTTTGTACTAGAATGCCTTTAATAAACATTAATAGAAGTTATTGAGGAATTAAACAAACTGTGTGTTAAATTACACCTGTATGCAGTTTTGTACAACTCAGTGGCATCTAATTTCTTTAATATTTTCATGATCAAGTGACAGTCAATGGCAATAGATTTTTACAACTCTTCAGAGAGCTTTTTGCATGCATACACAGTACTCTCCATTTTCATTGAGCTCTTAATTCACCAGTCAGCCAATTATGCTGGACTCTTCTGAAAAAAAGAGTCCAAGTTTTGTACCAAGTTAAAGGTTAGTTCTCTTTTATACATCAGAAATCATTTTTCCATATATAGCATTCTCATTTCACTACCTTAAAATGTAAATGAGGATAAATTCTTGACAAAACAAGGGATGAAATATTTCATCGATTAATATTTTGTAATTACTTCAAAACCCAAAATCATAAAATTAATGAAGACAGTAAGAAGAGCATAAACTAGGGCATATGAGTTCCTAACTGAAATTATTAGGGCTAAGAAGGAATTTGAAGAGGAATATTCTCCCATATTCTCAGGGGTAGCCTGATGAGATGTGACATAGGGGGAGAAAGACCCTTCAAGTAGGTCCAAAAGTAGGTTCAAAAGGAATCCAAGGTAGGTGCTAGTGATAGAGTGTTGGTATTTCAGAAGCTGTTGGGTATTACAGACATGGGTCACAGCAGTGTCTGAATCCTCCTCAGCGTCAAGGTAATAAAATTCATAAACAATACATCTGTAACAGACTTTGAGAAATTTGTGGTTTTTTAGAGACAGGGAAGAACCTGTCACAATGTAGTAATTCTTTACATTGTTTGACTGGCTTGGACCTAAAAACTCTACTCCGCTCTCATGAGACCCCACCTGGAATACTGTGTCCAGCTCTGGAGCCCCCAACATAAGAAGGACGTGGACCTGTTGGAGTGGGTCCAGAGGAGGACCACAAAGATGATCAGAGGGCTGGAGCACCTCTCCTATGAAGGCAGGCTGAGAGAGCTGGGGTTGTTCAGCCTGGAGAAGAGAAGGCTCTGGGAGACCTCATAGCAGCCTTCCAGTGTCTGAAAGGGGCCTACAAGAAATCTGGAGAGGGACGAGGGGTAATGGCTTCAAACTGGAAGAGGATAGATTTATATTAGATCTCAGGAAGAAATTTTTCACTATGAGAGTAGAGAGGCACTGGAACAAGTCGCCCAGGGAATCTGTGGATGCCCCGTCCCTGGAAGTGTTGAAGGCCAGGTTGAATGAGGCTTTGAGCAATCTGGTGTAGTAGGAGGTGTCCTTGCCCACGGCAGGGAGGTTGGCACTAGATGATCTTTAAAGTCCCTTCCAACCTAAACCATTCTATGATTCTAAGATTTCACAAGCTTCCATATAATCTGTTCCAGTATTTAATTCTTCTCTATTAGAAAGTGTTCCCAATGATCCAACTTCTGCACCCCTTTCTGCATTTTAAGCCCCACAGCACTGTAAATTCCTTTTCTTTTTTTTGTCTTTTAGGTATTTGAGGACTGGTATAATTTTATCATATATCCCTTCAGTCTTCTTATTTCTAGACTAAAGAATTCTCATTCCTATAGCCCTTCTTTTTAGGTCCTGACAGAACTTCATCACCATAGCAGTGAATAAGGTAGGACTTTCAAACTATCTTTTTGGAGCATGAATTTCACTGACTGCCATAGATTAAAGTTTCTAATTCAGTCAGTGCTTTTGACACCTGCCTATAAAAAGGCCTTCTTGGTTCTTAAGCCATTGATTCAACCTGTGACACTTAACTGCACATTGATTCATAGACTCCATTATGAGGATTTTACAGAAATGTTTTTACAACACGAGAGAGAAATCTCCAGATAGATGATTTATAAAAGGCTGTTGTAAATAAATGGCAACAAAACCTCCAGTGTGGGCCTTAAAGGAGACTTAATCATGATTTGTGCAATTGCTAATAAATAATGGTTTGAGTTATGCTTCTTGAACAATATCAGTCTTTGTAGATTTATATTTAAGTCCACTGTTTTTCAAATTGTGGTCCATAGACACGTAGTGATGGGGTATTATATATACCTGTTTTGTATATATGTATTGTATCAATGTCATATTTATATGTAGTATAGCATATTTTGTTCAAGTATTGTTTCTGAATGCTTATTTGACAATAAAGGGAAAGAAAGTACACAGATGTCATAGCATGTCATTAGCACTTGGAATTCATATTAAGAATTTCATAAAAGAAGTCTGATTGCCCCTCACTGCATAAATCTTCACTGTTTTTTCTATGCAACCAGGTATCAAATGCCACAGAGGAAAATGAATCCATGAATACTGGTCTTACTTATCTAATGAACTTTGTTTATAATGTTTCATATTTTGAATGCTTGCTGAACCTTACACCCCTTGCTACCTCCAGGTGTGTGTCATTCCTTCTACATTATGATCCCAAGAGCAATTGCCATAAGAAGACTTTTTTTTTTTTTTTAATACTGTGTCAGACATATTGGTCTAGAAGTATGGTTTGGTTCTTTTTGCTTCTGTGATAAATTACTGTATTGTGGTACAAGAATCAATGATGTGGTGTAATGAACCCAGTGATTGCTGTGATCACTGCATGTGCTCTTGAAAATGGTGCAACAGACTATTTTCTTCAAAGTTAACACATAGCATCCAGATGTGGATTTAGTGAATCAGCAAAATGGTTTCTTAACGGATTCCAAATCTACTGTCATTCATAAGAAGGCTCAGAAAAGAGTTGCTGTGTCTGACACTGAATGGCATCCAGAAGAAGAGAATTTTATTATTTCAGTTTCTGAATGTGCTGCATATATACTAATTTCCTCTTCTTACTACAATTTGTGGGTAATAAATACAGAATTTACCTTAACACCTAAACATTACTGTGTGAAAAACACAATATGAACATTATTAGTGGCTAGGCTTCCTTCCCCAGAGAAGTAGAAAACTGAAAATTAGTTACACCCCTTGTTGCTGGCAGCACTTGAAGAGGTTTGGTGAGAATGAGGTAAGATCATTCTCACAGCAGAAAGACTTCCTAGCACACCGGTAACTAGTTTCACTGTTCTCATGTCACCTTCATAAATCACCTTTGGCAGGATGTGTTAGCCCTTTTTGACAATCTTGACCTCACTGCTCAAGTCATGATTGGATTCCTGCAGACATTGTCCCCTCAAATGAACTCGGAGCATCTGAATTTCAGTTTTCAGACTTGAACCATGGAAATCTCTGTACTTTAATATAATTTAAGTCTTTGGGGACAATGCCTCCTCATTTTGAGATAGGGATAAGTAGCACTGGTATATGGTAAGCTCTACTGCAGGCACTGGATGCAGGAGCTGAAGAGAAGCTTTGCTTTTGCACAATGAGCCCAGACTGAATGGGCCTCCTCTGAGCAGAAACCCTGTGTGAAACCCATCTTAGTTGTGCAACTCAACACCCATTTCACACTACTTAAAGATGAGACTAGCTGTGGTCCCAACAGTAACGGAGACTGATAATTCATTATAAAACAAAGCTTTATTGAGGCAGTAGGAAAGAGGAGCAACAACGTGCATATATGGCAACTCACCCAATCACCGACACCAAACACAGGATCATAACTAATGCCATGGCTCCAGAGGACTGCCAGGGACACCTGGTGTCCAGGTCATCTGGCACCCACAGCCAATCATGCAAATGCCTTTGAATGTGGGTGAGAGCTGCTCTGCCCTTGGCTCTTCCAATGGCACTGTGATTGGAGACAATCATTCCTTACATGGATAATGTAGGAGGCATCCTCCCTACGCTGCCCTTACTGGTCAAGGGCAGGGTGTCAGAAGGCTGGGTGTCACTAGCTCAGCTGGCCTACAGTTAACCAGAAGTATATGAAACAATAGGGGAAAAAACACAGAAGAGAATTTGTCGGAGTACATCTACAAAAATCATAGAATCATAGAATGGTTGGGGTTGGAAGGGACCTTGAAAATCATCTACTTCTAACCCCCCTGCCATGGGCAGGGACACCTCCCACTAGACCTGGTTGCTCAAAGCCCCATCCAGCCTGGTCTTGAACACTTCCAGGGATGGGACATGCACAGCTTCTCTGGGCAACCTGTTCCAGTGTCTCACCAACCTGACAGTAAAGAATTTCTTCCTAATATCTAATCTAAACATATTCTCTTTCAGTCTAAAACTGTTACCCCTTGTCCTATCACTACACTCCTTATTAAAGAGTGCCTCCCCATCTTTCCTGTAGGCCCCTTTAGGTACTGGAAGGCTGCTGTAAGGTCTCTCTGGAGTCTTCTCTTCTCCAGGCTGAACAACCCCAACTCTCTCAGCCTGTCCTCGTAGTAGAAGTGCTCTAATCCTCTGATCATCTTTGTGGCCTTCTTCTGGACTCATTCCAACAGGTCCAGATCCTTCTTATGTTGGGGGCTCCAGAGCTGGATGCAATATTCCAGGTGGGGTCTCACAACAGTGGAGTAGAAATCACCTCCCTTGACCTGCTGGTCATGCTCCTTTTGATGCAGCCCAGGATGCGGTTGGCTTTCTGGGCTGTGAGTGCGCACACTGCCAGCTCATATTGAGCTTCGCATCAAACAACACTCCCAAGTCCCTCTTCTCAGGGCTGCTCTCAATCCATTTTCCGCCCAGCCTGTTTTTATGCTTGGATTTGCAGCAATTGGTGGGAACAAGGTCCTGCATGGCTCCTTTCCTCGTTGGCTCCACCATCAGTTGCAGAAAGACATCATCATCAACACATTCCAGGAATGTCCTGGATGCCCTGCTGTGTTGTCCCTCCAACAGATATTGGGGTGGTGGAAGTCCCCCGTGAGGACTAGGGCTTTGTGAATGTGAGGCTATGCCCATCTGTCTATAGAGGGCTTCATCTGCTTGGTCTTCCTGGTTGGGTGGTCTGTAGCAGACCCCCACTGTAATGTCACCTGTCCCTGCCCTCCCTTTAATCCTGACCCATAAGCTCTCGGTCAGCTCTTCGTCCATCCCCAGGCAGAGCTCCATGCACTCCAGCTGGTCATTGACATTGAGGGCAACACCCCCTCCTCACCTTCCCTGCCTTTCCTTCTTGAAGAGCCTGTATCCTTCCATTCCAACACTCCAGTCATAGGAGCCATCCCACCATGTCTCTGTGATGCCAATAAGATCATAGCCTTGCAGGCATGCACATGTCTCTAACACCTCTTGTTTATTCCCCATGCTACATGCGTTTGCATAGAAGCATTTGAGTTGGGCCCCTGGTGAAGATGACTTACTGGCTAGAGTGGCTGGAATTCCTTTGTGTTGCACTCCAGCTGCTCTCCTGCTGACCTGTGATCCTTTTCCAGGCTCTGGGCATCTGCTGCTGGCACTGGCATTGACCTGGTAGGAGTAGGATGGATTGAGGTTCCCTTTCCCCGGCAACTTTATTTTAAAGCGCTCTTCATGAGCTTGGCAAGCCTGTAACTGAAGATGCTCTTCCCCTCCTCTGACAGAGGGACCCCATCAGCCCCCAGTAGACCTGGTTTCTCAACTCAAGCCCCATGGTCTAAGTAGCCAAACCCCTGGCTGTGGCACCAGTCCTGTAACCATTTGTTGACTCAACAGATTTGAGTGGCCTTATCAACCCCCTTCTCTTTGACCGGGAGGACTGATGAAAAAACTACCTGCGCTCCAGAGTCCTTTACCACCATTCCCAGGGCTCTGTAATCCTTCTTGATACTCCTCAGGCTGCTCCTGATGGTATCACTGGTGCCTATGTGAAACAACAGCAGTGGATAATAGTCAGAGGACTGTACGAGGCTTGGTAGTCTCTTGGTGACGAGAACAGAAAAAGAAATAGAAAAAGAATGCAAGGGTACTTAACTGAAGGCAGCTATGTGCAAAGTTAGAGGGTTCTTTCAAGTTACATAAGGCCAAAACATATTGCATAAGGGAGTGCTATCTCGCTGTTATTAGCAGGTAAGTTGCAAAAGGCAGCAAGTATGAGAGCAAGCTCTGAGTCATTTCCTCCTACTATGTAAATGTCTCACAGACCTGAGAAATAGCAACTCTCAGCACTCAGCCTGGAAGCCCTGCAGTAGTCATGCCCATACGGGAAACATTCTATTCACAGCCGAGCTTGCCCATGTAACCATATAAATACATTTTTTAGGCATTAAAGAACGGTTATAAAACTGCTTCCTCCCTACAGAAAGCTGGATTAGATCACAGAGAACAATATAGTGTGTGCAACTGATTATGCATTAGTAGTACAGGTACCCCTGACAGACGAGATAGGAAGTGACAGGAGAAATCCTGCCCCCTCACAGCAGCCTCCAGGGACATTCGCTGGCAGCACCAGCCGACCCGTCCAGTTTACCCAGAAGTACATCAGGCCTGGGAGGCCCTTCCCCTGCCTACATGGGCTGATGACATTTTGTTTTGGACTCCATTTTTTGACAGGTTTTTTCCTGATCCAAAGGAAGCAGGCAGACAGTCATGGGGCTGCCAGGGAGCGCATGGGTATGACGATGTCAAGAAACGGCCATCAGCCAGTCACAGAGCAGTATCACTTTTAACCAAATGGCTGCTCCCTGGCATAAAATGGTGGCACCTTGTGAAAAAATGGAGTCTAAGCCACTTCTCATTGCAGTGCCAAACAGAAGAGGTTTTTTTGTATTTTATTTTGCCTTCCAACAGCCCTTTCTTGTACTCAGTATGACAAGGAGCAAAGCAAAGGGAGATTGCTTGTTGATGGAATAAGATTGTACTTTGCAGATCCTAGCAGGTGACCCTTTCACTTAGAATATTGCCCTATAAAGTCCAAATAAAAGAAAATTTGGGACCCTGAGCTCAGCCAATATGTTTTCTTGTGAGAACTGCAGTACTTCAAGCACCACACATAATGCTCACATGCTCCTCTGCTGCATCCTATAAAGTATAAGCCCTTGGTTTCCAGAGGAGTGGTGGAATTACCTGCGCAATTTTCACTCATTTTCAATGTAATTTGATTGCATGAAGCTCTTTGAAAGTGGAACAACACAGAGTCATGTAACAGTAACAACGGACTCCTGTTTCTGAAGGCTGCCATCAGGCTGCTGCTGTGTCTCCCCTGTATCTGGTTTGCGCTGACAGAGCTGTACCTGTCACAACGTGGCATTCAGCGTATGCTTGCTAGCCAGGTACACATACCTTTCCCACAGAAAAAATGTCAGTGGGATGTTCATTCAGTAGGATGGACCTCTGCATTTTCTTTCCTGTAGAAAAAACACTGCTAGTATTTTAATGACTCTGAGGCTGAAATTATTAGCCTAGTATAAACTTAGAAAACCCTTTAGACAGCAAGTGTTATTCAGGGCCATGTAAATCTAGAAGCATACCTGAACTAGCTCAATACTTTGGAATGTCATGATGTATTTAGAGAAATTTTTAAGTCAGTTGAAGGTAGTTATTTTCAAACTCCTGGGCAGGAATGAGTCTCTGGAGGCCTGAGCTGCATTTATTACAAGCTCTTTTAAGTGCCCTGTCTGATTCTAGGCTCTAGTAAAAAAGAGTAAACTATTGATGAGTAGGCAGTGCAATTCCCTCTCCAGAGTTTTCTGGTCAAATTAATGTGATCGATACACCACAAACTAGCAATCACTTTTTCACATTTTTGTCACTTCTATAGCATTTACCTATAAGACAAAATGCAACCACTAGAATGTGGCTGTACTATATGGTCACATCTACAAAACTGGAAAAGGATTTTGAAAACACCTCCACCTTATTGGCTTCATATTTCTTATTTGCAAAGCCTGCAGCTGTATACCACGTACAGATAAGAAATATAAAGGGCATGAGCAATAGGGAAGCGTCTGTGCTAACGTGGCAGACAGCTCAGCCTTGTATTTAGACAATGCAGGGAGGAAGGATGCTCAAGGATCTAAAAAGCTAGTTTGATTTAAAGTGTTGGCTATCATCTGCAAAGTGTCAAAACCCCATGGTGGTATCACTGTGATAAAGATGTCGACCTCCTGGCCTCCTTCCTGCCATGCCTCATTGTCAGTGTGAAGGAGGAACAGAAGAAACTTTTTCGGATTAACAGTAGCAAAGTCATTGAATTTAATCCAAGCCATAAAAAAAGCTCTCCAAGGTACTGTGCATGCAGGGACCCAACACACTGAGTTTGAGCAGTCATATGCCAGAAGCCAGTCTGCTAAACAAAAGTGATTAATGCAAAAAGTTAACTGATTTGACAATTAGAAGATGATCATACTGATTTCGTATGTTATGCTAGCATACCTCCTTTGCAGGGCTGAATCAATTCTTGTTGTTCAAACTAATGGCCAAGTGTTGTAATCTACTCAAACTGTAGAACAGATTGAAATCTTCGGAAAGTATGTAATTAATACTGTTCCTCATGCATCACCACATTTGATGGAGTTAGCTTCCTGTGATTTAGCCAAAAGAAAAAGTGTTTTGACATTAGATTCTTGAAACCTTAAGACTCAGAGTAGAGTTTGACATGTGAAAAGCAATTAGAGTGTGATTCATTAATCTTGTACTGAACAGTGGACGGCTCACAGCTGGGTGGAATTAAAAATAGAGGGAAGAAATTAACATGCTGTATGGGTTATCATCGTACACAATGTCACTACTGCTATTATGCTTTTCTAGATGACTTTAATATTCATGTTTAAAAAACTGGAATGATCCTGCAGTCACATAGGAAAAATTAATTCCAGGAAAAATTTCTCATTACAAAATGTTCCTTTTCTTGCTGTTATGGGTTTTAGATTTTATTTTTTATTTTTTAAATTAATCTGCTGTATGGATTATCAAGAGAAAATGAAAATTACGTGGAAGAAACAAACTGCCTTCAGAAACTCAGATTAGCTAGAGTATTGATTTGCTTTCTCTCCCTTTTTGTAGAGGCTATGTGTCAGAAGAAATCACTAGCCACAAGAAAGTAATGAAAAATTTAGCAAGATGGATTAATATTTCACTAATGTTGATCACAGGTGCAGAAAAATTGTACTTCAGTTCTAGGAATGGAAACATTCTTGTCGAGTTTTTTGTTTGTTTGTTTTGTTGATGCTGTTTGAGTATTCTAACAATGTACATTTTGCTTTGTGAACAAATATTACTATGGTGCATTCTACATTTCATCTGATAAACCTAAACTTCAAATTGATGTCACCATGCTTTGTCATTAGCATCATCAAAATATACTACCAGTTGAAATATAAATATGGACTGGTGGCTAACATTTGTAACAAGAATGGTTCAAAGCATCAAAATTCTCTGCCAGTGCAAATTCTCTCATAAATTTTTTTACCATTTCTCTCTGACTGAGCCCAACTTGGTTGAGAGTGAGCAATGTTTTATTCTAAGTAGACTGAGAAGTTACACAACAACCAACGGACTTTAACTGATCTTAATATTGAAGTGTTTTTTTCAGACTTGCAATAACATCCTGGAATCAACCCGAGTGCAGTTTATTTTGTTGTTATTATACTAAATGCTTTCCTTGTTCAAGAACTCTTTTTAAGGCTACATAGTATACAAATCAGGACTGTACAAAAGAGCTAAAGCGGGCAAATAAATTGACCAATGATCATTAATCTTGTAGTGAATTTCTCAAATATAAACAGAGAATAAGCTGTGGTCACTGTGATCACTGATTTATTTTGCATGCTAATGAGATCAAAGGGACAGTTTTTGCAGCCCTGAGAAACAAATTAAGGGGTGAAAATCCTCATGTCTGAAATTGCATGGAGCTGTGTAAATTAAAAAAATTACTGTTTAGCTGGGGTAAAGTCAAGAATTAAAGAAAATAAGAGCAGAGAGATAAATAAAACACATCCTTTAAGGATGCATTCAGGAAAGCAGGAATATTTTTGGTCTATATTTGCAGATTGCAGTCACCCTGCAGCAAAGGTCATAAGAAAGCCCCTAGGAAAACCAGCTCAGAATGGTAACAATAACAGTAGCAGAACCAATAATGTTCAGGGCATTCATAATATATTTTAAAAAATAAAAACCAAAAAACAGGATTCCAAAAAACTAAGAAAGCCTGAGGGTTAATCGGATTAGAGATTGGCATGATAGGATTAGTGACTATGCCTTCTGAACAGTGTCACTCTCTCTATTGACACAGATCGTGTTCTGAAACAGGGAATCAGACAGAGCTTATTCCTAAGTACCAATTCTGAGCCAAATTCTACTATGATTGCCGTCAGTGGGAATTCTCATGCAGTGAGAGCGCCAAAATGAGTAAAATAATTATAATCCAGATGTAAGGTATTGGCAAAAATAGCTATTTATTAGACAGTCAGCTTTTTGGAAGGATCATACTATTGTTATTGGTAGCAGACAGATAAAAGTTTTTTCTCTTGTTAGGCTTTAGCTGGATTTCACTTTCGTTTCAGACTACATACAGTTCTTTTGTGGTTAGCAATTGTTGCTCAGAAATACATCCCAGTAGGCTGCACGTTTCCTCCACAAGGAATATCAGTTGCAAGCGATATGTAAACCAGAAGAGCTGTGAAACTACTGCCATGATCCAGACCTCAGCTGGAATAGCTATGTGTCTGCTGCAAGGATGTCGTGTGACAGTATAAAATATGGAAAAAGAAAGAAAAAGCTGCTCTGACCTGGCGGAAATGAGGGGCTTATAGTAGTACAGGTTGAATAACCATATTAAAGTCTTCAGTCTAATCAATAGTCCGTATCACTTCTGAGTGTACAAAAAGCAATATCTACATCTAGTCAAGAAAACTTTCAGGACATCTCACTTACCAGTAAGTCTATAAGAAATTACAAGATTTACTAAAGAATAAAAAAAGTTCACTTCCACTTCTGAAAAAAAAAAAATAAATCACTTCTCTATAGGTTTCAGTCTCCAGACTTTTGCTATCATCATAGCTCCGTCTTCTTATTTATACAAATGAAAAAAATCTCTCCCCACAAAAAAAAAAGCCTACGCTTAAACAAGAATAGCTCTTATTTTAATATATATATTTTTTTCAGTCACAATCTTGACTCTTACTAAAACAGCAAAAATTATTCTTATCAATAGTAGGGTTAATAAATACTTACAAGATTGCCACATGGCCACAGCATTTACAACCGACCTTTGTTCATCTCAGTCAGAAATACAGATCCATGCCTTGATTGCTGTGGGAAAATGGAAGGATTTCTAAGTTTCCACGTACTTCAGGTCTCAGTTAGGGAAAATATTTCTCTGACCATTTCTCTGAGTGCTGACATTTCAACCAAGATACTTGCACAGCTCTCCCAACCTTTCAGTATATTTCTGAAAGGAAGATGATTTTTTTTTTTTTAAAGATAATTTTGGTTTATCTTTAATATGAAGCTCTAACATCACAGAAAAAAATCTCTAAATGATACTTAACATTTTTGACTATGGTCACACAAAAATATGACCTAATCATATTTTTATCTATATTTGTTCATACCTCAGAAGTGACTCCTTCTGATTCAATGATTGCATTGAGTTTTCTGGGTTATAAGAAGCCATGTCAAAAAGGGTTCTAGCTTGCCTTTCAGCATTTTTTATTCTAGCAGGGCAAGAAATCTGTGTTTCTACACCCCTAGCCACTGCAGTAGGATTTTAAATCAGAATTTACTAATGTGCCCATTGAATCTTTCATATCAACAAAACTTAGGTCCTTTAGTCTATCAGTATTACAGATTTCTAGATATATATCATCTTCCTGAAGCTGACTGAAAACAAGGAAGTTATAACAATGTCTTCATTAATAATGGGTATGTTGATGCGGTGCAGTTCTGTGTTGTTCATTTCTGGTGATAATATTTCTTTTGGCATTCTTGCACCTGTTTTTAGTGCCAGAAAATGGTTCATAGGAAGTCCATGATAAATCTTGTATGCACAGGTAATTTATTTGAGCTTGTTGTTGTTGGAGCAGCTCACTAGATACTTGAATAAGCTCCAGGTCAAACAAGGACTACACACGCATATTTCATAGCCTAGGAGTCAAAGTTTTTTTTTATTTAAGATTAAGTGGTAAATACCACGTAAAACCAGACTGTTTCTGGAAGCCACGTATTGGGTTGGCAGGAGTCATGAAAGACTGGTTAGCAGCTAGCGACCTCTGTTTCAGGAAGACTGCTTGGCACAAGAGCTGCTGTCCCATCAGCGTAAAAGGGATGTGATCTTCCCTGTATCCTCTATCTATTTGAATCTGAAGTGTGTCATTTGGCAGGTGACTGCCTTTCCCCAGTCATTTTTTTGGAACTGACTACTGAATGAGACAGCCACCTTTGGGGGATGAGGCGGAAGAGGTATTGCATTGAAATTACAAGGAACTGTTGATGCATTTGATATTTTACCAATGTAGAAAGCTGAATAATTTGATGTTGTTATTCATTTGATTTCTTAATTGATTTGTGGTTGTTTGTTTATAACTCTGAGTTGCCGATGTGTAGGGTATGCTTTGTGCTACTTAGCAGTCTAGTTAAGAAACTGTGTGCAATTAAAAATTTACATGGTTTAAATCTTTCTCTCCTACATGGCATTCGCTGAACTTGAGGAGCCCTCAGAGTAAATAAAAGCAGGTATACAATCTGTTGCTTTATAAGTAATACCTCTTGTAACTATGGCCTGCATTGGAACACAGCTGCTTCTTCATGTTCTTTTTCTCCTCCTCTTTTTTTTGAAGGGGTATCAGAATTTTGGTGGCCCAACATGATAGTAACAATTGATTGGCCAGGGTAGAAGCTGATCAGCTCCTCAGAAAAAAAGAAGAAAATAACCTATACTTGTCAGATTGGTGAAATGAAAGTTTTTTTCCAAGTTTTTAGACATTTTCGGTATCCTCTTGATTTCCAATCCCATTGAAACTAAGTGGAGTTATGTACTTTAGGAAAGTTTTAAATCTGTCCGCACAAGGATGATTTTCATCCCCTAGGATTTGTTCAAAAAACTGGGCTTCCCTTGAACAACTTGTTCATTTCCCTGAATTTCCTCCCTCCCACTTTTCAAGTGGTCTTTAGACATAACGGACCAAGATGGTGAAGCAGTGTTAAGTGTAATCTCAAATGGCATGTTTCGTCCTTTCTCCGCACTTTCTGCATGTCTGTACTTTGCTGTGAGTTTCTACCAGCAGTCTCCTGCAGGTCTCTTCATTCCTGCTTGAAACACAATGCCTGCTGGACTCTTGACATGACTTGATGACCTGGGCTGCTTTAAGAAAGGTCATTATCATACCACAGAATGTGGATTAATTGCATCATCACCTAAGTTATAAAACCCTGAAGTTTCTAGCCTATTTAAGAAATATGTTCTGACATCCTTGCCTGAAAGAAGGTAAAGTTAGCAATTCATACTTCATCTACAGGCCTTCCTTGCTGTTTCCTACAGAGAATGAAAGCAGGAACAAAATAATTAGCTTCATGAAATATGAAGTGTCTTCCTTTTTCTGAGCAGTACAAGCATTTCTGAGTGTTACTCTTTTACAAGATGCCTTTCCAAAAGCATTGAAAGGAAAGATGAAAGCTAATGGAGTAGTAGTTGCATATTGCTTTTTTTTCCTGATTTAAAATATACATTCATTTTCTTTTTACCTCTGCCTTATGTCCATATATCATTTTGCCTTACTGATCTAAAATAGGAATAGCAGCATGCAACTCTGAAAAGTGTTCTCATTAATTTTACCTTACTATCACACAATTCAAGATACATTGTATCAAAGTTGCTACATTAAAAAAAAGCAAATTAAAATTGAATTGCAGTAAAGCTACTAAAAGAATTCATTGCCCTACAAAAAGTTTACAACTAAATATGTTATGTGGTGGGAATGGACAATTAAGTGCAAAGAATAAGTATTAATGTGCTGGTTCATAATAACTGTTGAATGTGTAGTTATGTGTTCTTCATTTGGTATGTTTAATTGCAAATAATATTGGTGATTCATATATGTTCAAGGCTGCCTCAGTGTGTGGAAAATCTTTTCACTTACCTACGTGATGGGAGGAAGTAATACTTTCTTCTACACACGTGCTTCAGTAACTATCAGTTGGCAATAACTTCCTATACAACCACTATTTTTGTGACACTGTCTTTATGTTTTCATATCTTTTATGGAAGAATTCAATAACTGGAGAGGGCATAAGGCTGGCAGTATGAACTTTTCCGGAAGGCAATTCTGCAGTAGTTTTCCCTCTAAAATGACTTACCTGAGTCACTTGGTACATTTAGAGAATTCAAAAGATTTTAAATATAATACTCCATTGATTTTGTTGCTGGGAAAACTGAAATTTTATAGTGCTACTGATATATCTGATAAAAAATAATAAAAAAGTTCTTTCTTCTAAAGCTTTTGCATTATGAGGAGCAAAATATTCTATTTTAATTATTTCACTACATGCTATAATTTTTAGGAGATGTCTAATGACTTGATCCTGTGAAGTACTAATCAGCATCGACTTCTGATAAAGCTATTGGGCTCTGAGATAGCCTTACCAGAAGAGGTGGAAAGTGTATTTTTTTCCAGAAAGTAACATAAAGCCCTGCAGTATTTCCAGTTCTCCTGCAAGCGGTGTGGGTGGCGACTGAGGCTTTAGGAGTTGTAAAAGAGAGACAGATGAAATATCCAATAGTTGTGATCAATAGGGAAATCCAGCCTTGTCCTCACAGCATGTGCATTCCTCCCCAGAGCTGCCTGTTGATACCAGTCCTTAGCAAACCAACAGCTTTGAGCCTTCCAGTGCTACTATTTCATGACTAAAATATACTGTGTGTCCATCTGATGGGGTCCAGGTGAAATACTAATAGTGCTAATGGCAGAAGAAACTGGGGAAAAAAATATAACAAAAGGCAGCATGGGAAAATTACTATTCCTGTCCTCAGATCTGTTAACCACAATTAATGTACCCCGTCTCAGCATCTACCTCTAGACAGAAAGCGATTAAGAATATTAGCGCAATATTTCTGGCAAAAGAAGAACAGGTTAGAGATGGAGATTTTAACTGTAATTGAAAGTTTAATTTCAGGATCTTCATTGTGTTAATTTTCAGTTCTTGTTACACTTGGAATACAAGAGGATGGTAATAGACTGCTGATAATAATAATAATAGTTTTCTTCTGCCTTTCAGCACGGATTTGAGATTTCCCAGTCTGAATTCATAGTATTGCTTAATCATGGGCTGAATCAATCTGAACAAACTGATTAATTATCAAGCTGTCCTACACTTAAACAGCGCAGGTAGGTACTACATAATCTTTGTCAGATTTGAATATTGTCAACTGAGTGCCTGAAAACTTTCAGTAAATCGGCAAAGTAAGTTTCTCAGGATATCTTCACATGATGTCTAGTGAAGTACATTCAAACAATATTCAAATGTAAATAAGATTTAATTGAGAGATGTACATTGATTTGGTACATCGATTTGTAGTGAAAACTGGACATATGTATGGGCTTTTTCATGGAAAGCAGAACATCTTGACTTTTCTTGCAATTTTTTGTATATAATAAAAGATTTCTGCTTTACTTTTGTTTCAACTTTGTATTTTAAGCTTCTTGAAAAAAAACAAAAAATGTTATACTTACTTCTTTTCTCTTCCAGAATAGAATTTTGAAGAAGACAAACTTCCACTGATGCTACCAATAGAGCAATCATGACCTTCATAAAAAGTTTAGTAGTAAGATGTATAATCCATCACAGTGATCTCAAAGAGAAATATGATTGGAGTGAAACAATTAATTATGGCTTTTATTACTGAAATGAATATGCATGTGAGAATTAACTGGATACAGGTGTTTAGAGTTTTGGGTGGTTTTTTGTTAAATATTTGATCTACTCCAAATAATTGAATAGAATAAACCAAAATTCAGAATTCAAATATCCATTGTAAAGAAACAGTTCTGTAAGTTTGAAAAGTACTTCCTTGAATATTACACTAAATTCTTATATCATCCTACTAGCATCATTTTAATCAATTTTTTCTATGAAGAAAGTGTGATAAGAAAACAGTAAGATTTTTAGGGGACGCAGGGGAAGCCTAGTTTTAATCTCACATAATTAAAGCATTGTTTTTGATCTTTAGAAGAAATAAGTAACAGCTAATGATAATTTAGCATTTAATGGCCCTATGAATATCAAGAACTTAAAGATCTATTTATGCATATTAACACTGCTAATGACTGAATATTAATGCATTCCTTATGAAAAAAATCAACCCTGAGAAAATACCTTCTCCACTCCAAATGTGCCTTAAAATTATTTTTAAATAAATTGGTTCCCAGTGAGGACTACTATTCTACTCTATAGGAACTGAAGGAAAAAAATATCTGTTTATTCTGCCTAAAGGGGCTGAGTACGGGGGTCTTGCATGTTTTGACAACACCTTTCTATGCTTTCAGACATAGGGCTTTCATCTGAAATTAATTTTAACTCAGGTTTGAGGGGATTCCAATTTTTGTTTTGTCGACTACAATAATCTTGTATGACTTGTCACTGTCTAGATATCAGTCCTTATCCTCAAAGTTTTCTGTAAGAAAGTATTTAGGCAAGAAACTGCTTGGACATCTATCAGCATAAAATTATTCTTGCTGTAATTAATATTAATAGCGATAATGATATTTAAAAATATGTAGATATTATAATTTCAGTCATTTTAATGTAATCTTTTCCTTAGTAGTGAAAATTAGCACAGTTGGACTTTGCTCAAGAATAAAAACCTGCCACTTCCTGGAGTTAGTGATTTTTAAAAAAAAAATCTTCATTTTTAAATCTCAGAGTAGAGCAGCTCTGTGAGTCTACTCAGGCTCTACACTTTATCACATAGGGCTTGCAGTAAGGATCTACAATTTAGAAAGGCCAGATGGGGAACACTGCTGCCTTTCCAGAGGTTACTACTGAAGATAATATCAGTGCAGCAGTAATTACCCTCAGGATTGTGTGTGGCCTTTCTGAAGTGTACCAATTAGTGACACTTCAGCTTGAAAAGAGGTGAAGATCCTTTCTGGCAAATTAACATCTTGCCAGACAATAGGAAACTGTTTGTATTTCCTGGTCAGTTACAGACTTCCTTAGGTAATTGAGATCCTTATCAAATGTCTGAAGTCTTCATCCAAAGCTACTTTAGTGTGCTTGGGAAAGGAAAAATATAACTTGTAGCTTCTAAATTTACTCTTTGCTCTGCAATGAAAAGACTCTGATATGAAACTCAGGACATTAAGCATGTGTTCAGAGACCATATTCAGGAAGCAATCAAGACATTTGTGGAGAGATCTCTGAAGGTTTCTACTAATTTTCAGCTGTGATTAAAAATCAGATACAATGCTGAGCTTCTTAATAAATGGGATGAAAAATGGTATAGATTATATTATTAGAATAATGTTATAACAAGTATACCTGCCCTAGGATGGCTATGTTTAGTTCAGGCCTCTCCATCTCAAATTAATCCGAGATGTAAAAGACATTTAGAGATATGAATCAGGGCTCTGCTTGAAACACAGAGATGGGATAATATGGGCTCACTGACAAAGTTATCTTCTCTGTCTGTAGCGCTGACGGTGCACAGACAGCTCAGATGATCATGAATCAGCTGTTTTAAAACACAACAGCAGTTTAAAGTAAACCATTAGCTTTGCCAATCTATAACTTCTCTGCTTGTCAGTAAGATCTTTCAAACTGATTAGGAGCATATGAAAATCCCGTGTGAAGTAAGATTGAAAAGATCAAGACTTCTTGCTTGATAAGGAGTGGCACAAGTGACAAATGAAAGAGAATATGGCACAAATATACATGGTAGTGACTACAGAGAGATGTGAGCACGAACGTTACCCCTTCTGACCAAAGAAAAGCTGAGGATGGCCTGATGACATGGAAAGGTGGCTGTTGCAGAGAGAGTGAAGGAAACATCTTGCCCTGCAAAAGCAAGCACAGAACATGACACAAAAAGCAGTAGAACTTGTTGATCATCAGTATTTTGGGGGCCCAGGGAGATTCAGAAAAAAAGATTGGAAAATCTATGTAGAAAACAACAAAAATAACCTCAGTCATTAAGTTAATGAGTTAATAAGCTATTTGATTAAGCTAATTAATTTAATGATTTTAAAAGTATTGTAATGTGATATAGAGTCTTGGAAGAGGCATGTCTTTGCTTTCAGAATATAAGCAAATGATCATTCCCTATGAGAAAGGAAGAAGTTCCACCACCTCTAAGGAGTTATGTTGTAACTGGCGGTAAAAGACATTGTCTGAATGAAGGAGGACAATGCAAAGCATCCAAAGTCCTGTTCAGTCTGACAATTCACAGTAAGTAAAGGTCAGTATATGAACAAGTGATTTCCCACTGTTGTTTGTCCTTCTTGGTCACCTTAAACATTTCTGTTTGTAACTCTTATCTCAAAAAATCCACAAAACCATGAAGCATATATAATGCAAACAGTTTAATTTGGTTTCTTTAATAACAGAATGAAGAAAAAAAATGAATGAATAGAACCAAAGAAGCTGTTAGGATATCAAGTACATAGGTAGAAAGCAGCTGGAGAAGAGTAAACATAAAGGAAACGGAAAAATCAAGAATATATCCCAATTTAACTCCATCTTGCACAGTTTCAAAGGCCACTCCAAAGAAGCTCAGGAAGGCTTGTGCTTGATATTAGACTAGAATTCAAATCATCTCATTACTAAACCTTGTAGAGGCAAAGGTGACCCTGATTCACTGAAGAGGCTACTTGCATCAGGATTTCAGTCTGGATGGACAATAAATTCACCATTCTTCTGAACCTTCTGTACTGCTGGGCAAGATGTGGATGGAATCTGACCAATGAGGGGACAGCATGAAAGGAAGAAAATCTGCCTCTGAAAGAGAGCTAAAAGGGAGTTGCTTTCTTCCCTAGACTACAGAAAGAACCAGAATTTAACTCACCGTAACTACTTCAATGGTGCCCCTGCAGAGAACGTGCTTTGTTTCCTGGAAGTTTGTGTATTACAGCTGCTACCAATTTGTTGTGATAAATTTTAACAGTCTGTGTTAATGGTGCATTGTCTACCAATCTGCTACCAGTTTGTTGCATCAAATTTACAGCCTACCTTACTCAAATTCTCCATCAGTTTGTTGCATTACTGCCTGTGCATTTTATGTGGCCCAAAGGAATATACCTTATATGCAAAGCCAAGAATTTATTGTTAGCTTAATTAAAGTCTTTATGGTCTAATCCAAGAATTATTATTAGTCCTGTTGCAATGAAGCTAACACTGAAAGTTCACATTATATGTGTGTTACGGTTTGAAGAACAACAATTTATAGACATTTCGACAATTCTTCTGTCACCTGATGGCCCCTTCCCACCCGGGAATCAGGAAAAACAAGGAAACCTGAGGGTTGAAATATAAAGATTTAATAGAATAAGACTAAATAATCAACATTAATAACACTAAAGAACCAGTATTGATCCCGATAGCAACGTAAAATATACAAGGATTATACTCAGCCCATTCTATCAGTAGGAAGCTGTGCACTCCCAGCAGTGGACAGTAAATGTCAGACGCTGTGAGCACTACGGCTTTGGGAGGAAGGGAAGGCCTCAGGGCTTGGGCACCAGGGCAAGAAGTTCTCAGGATTGCAGCCATCATAGAAGAGAGAGAACTCCTCAGCAAACTCTCTAATTTATATTGAATGTGACATCCATGATATGAAATAATCCTGTTGGCCAGCTTGGGTCAAGTGCCCGGGGGTCTCTCTCCTCCTCATCCCTGCACCTGGCAAGCTTGAAAACACAGAGACCTTGAAACCCACACATCATAGCGGGCTATAAAGTAAATATTTTCACAAATTCAGACACCAGAGTCTCCTAAAAATGCAGTTTTCCCTAACATTAGAAAAGACCTCACTGCGAAGTAAAATTACTAAAAGAGAAATTAATCCTGTGTCACTCAAACCAGGACAATATGGTTAAACGGATAGATTTCTTCTTTACCCCTTTCTCTGATGTTATGCTCCTCTTTTTAATGTCCTTTTGACTCCTGTGGTTGATGAGACAGGGACAGGAGAGTTACAGCGAGTTGTCAGCACCCAATGTCCTTTTCCAAGAGGTGTATCTTGCTGATGGTGAGTGTTTCCTCCTCTGCATTTTTGGACCCACTTAAGTTAATTTTTATGCATTTGCTAATGCAGACCTTTTACTTGCTCTTCATTTGCACTTCCATGGTATGTATGAATTTACTGCATAGTGTGATTTACAGATTTTGGAGACTTGTTCCTTGGTTTCTTTGTCACCCCTAATGCTGGTTTGACCTAGCTCCTGAGTTTGTGTTTTCTTTGGTGACCAATACCTGACCGCTGATGAGTTTTTATAGTCCTGGAGCCTCCAGTATCATCCTTTGTCTGTATTTTCAAGTTATCTGCTGTCATCCCATGCTTGTAGTCTTGTGTGATGCATTTCATTCTCATCCCACGCTTGTAGTCTTGTGTGATGCATTTTATTCTCTGTTACTACTCTCTATTAGTTGGAGAAGTCTATGTATAACACAATTGTACAAAGCAAAGTAAAAGCAAAACCAGCAAAATAGCTAGACAGCTGTTTCTACAGCTGTGCACCAGCAAGACCATTTTGACTGAGCTACAAAGCTGCAAGGCATCACCAACTGAATTGCCACTGACTTTCCTACCTCTCCTCCTGCTGTTGCTTGGTAATGTTTCATGAAAAGACAAGATTGTGAGAACACCAGGTCACCACTGGGCACCATCTTTCCTGTATCCAGAGTCTCTTATGACTGTGGTCATATCTGCAGTAGAGATGGCATTTGGTTGAGAATCATTTTGTTTGAGAGCTGGGAGGAGCCTGCCGAACCGCTCTAGAAAAAAGTCATCCTTAATATGGTATAAGCTGGTACTTTTTTCTGGAAAAAATTATTAAACCACAATTTGAAGTAATGTCAAATAATCATAGCTTTTTTTGCTTTTTTCCCTCTTTTTTGTTTGTTTAGATTGACTACAAAGTTATATAGAACATACAATTTCTGGTTATATTACTTATCCTTATGTAATATTTTTTTTTCCTTAAAAAAAAAAAGGAAAAGCAACCGAATCTACCACAATTTCTCATGTGTCTTTCTTGTGCTTTGTATGGTATCACAGTAGGAAGAAGGGTTCACTCTTTCACAACATTTGTAGCAGTTTCTCCCAGTTGCAAGTAGAATTTAAAAGATTAATGTTTCTTTTCTGCATTATTTTCATGATGATGGTGATGAGAATGTTGGTTGGGTTTTTTTTAGCTCTGTTTCACACTTCAAATATGCAATACATTAAGGTTTTCATCATAGCATTTTGTATTTACTGTGAGGTACATGGTCACTGTGGGTAACAGAAACGTCAATTGTAATGCTAATTTGTGAATTATAACTAATTATTATGAAAACAGAGATGTTGTGGATATCTAGGAAAATATGGAAGAAGAAAATAAAGGAAAGGTAAAAAAAAGAAACAACTGAATCTTTCACCCTTTTGTTGTCATTCATGTATAAGGTGTTAGCTTGTCTTGTGGGTTTAGTGTTTTATGCCTTGCTTTTGAGTGCCAAGGAAATTTCTTCTTTTGGCCTGCTTGCCCTACTTAAACTTTTTCAGATTGTGAAAAGATATCTTTATGACAATACTTTATGGCAATAATATCATTATATTCTGATGTTGCTGCAGTAAAATTAGAGGATGTGATGAAGCTAAGTGTAGAAAATGCTACCAAAGCAGCATAAAAAAGTCATAAAAAACTGTCTTAATAGTTTACTGGAAACTTGGGGAGTGAGACAAGCAATGGAAAATATGCTTTCCTTTTTGCTTACATGATTTAATTTCTCAAAACTTGATTATATTTCTAACAGCATCAAACCCCGTGCCTTTCACAATATTAATTTTCCAAAGAGTCTTCCTCAAAACAAACTCAAATCGGGAAAATCCTTACTTTCAGTTCAGTCCAGATGAACAATGAAAAGCCAAAAAATTACTTGTGATGGTTTGAGTGTTCACTGCATGGATCCCACTGTTTGAGAATGACAAATTTGCAAATTTCATTCCATCCTTCCTAAACTGCATTTATGGTCCTTGTGATTAAAAATAAAAAGGGGAACTAGTTAAAAGAATTTTGTGTATCTAACATCTGGAAATCAGTTCCCCTATTTAAAAACTCTAATTTCAAAATAAACTCCACATAAGCAAACTAAATTTTTCATTGAATTTTGTCATAATTATTTGAAGATTATAGCCATTCAAGTATCTGTAATTTAGGTAACAAGTTCTAATCCTGCTGCTGGTGGTGAGATCTGTTGCATTCTTTGGAATTTTGTACTTTGAGCTGCCATATTATGACGACAAACTCTCGCACAACTTCATATATTTGCATCTAGCCCAGGTACAGAACAAAAATACAGAGAAAACAAGAGGAAAGGAGAAAAAATGTAACTCCCTGCTTGACCTTCTTTGTGTTTTTGGTTTGGAAACTGTAGCATCATGTGGTTCAAAACATAGATGCTATGACAGGGGGAGGTATTAATTTTCTCCAACAGCATAAGAAGCTTTCTAGCCAGAAAAGCATAAAAATTAACTTTAAGTGGTCTCCCTTGGAAAAAAGACAAGACATGAACAACTAGAACAACCTTCCAACAACATTTTGTTTGTCAAATCCACCAATGTCATGACTGTTGTGTATCTGCATAATGAAATGATGTCAGATAAAATTCAAGTTTACTCTGTTGATAGCAAAGTTGCATGTAAGTATTATGATTTCTTGTTATATCTGGGGAACTGGAAAACCTGCAGATTTGCAACACAACAAATTGAGAATAGCTATAATGTCCCTCAGATATGTTTTCTTCCTTATTTCAGACTCTTCGGGAAGGACAGCCAGAGGAGATGAGGAGGAGGTGTCGACCTCAATGTCAATGACCAGCTGGAGTGCATGGAGCTCTGCTTGGGGACGGATGAGGAGCTGACCGAGAGCTTATGGGTCAGGATTAAAGGGAGGGCAAGGACAGGTGATGTTACAGTGGGGGTCTGCTACAGGCCACCTGACCAGGAAGACCGAGCGGATGAGACAGATAGGAGCAGCCTCACATTGACAAGCCCTGGTCCTCATGGGGGACTTCCACCACCCCAAAATCTGTTGGAGGGACAACACAGCAGGCCATAAGCAATCCAGGAGGTTCCTGGAATGCGCCGATGATAACTTCCTTCTCCAAGTGACAGCAGAGCCAACGAGAAGAGGAGCTATGCTGGACCTTGTTTTCACCAACAAGGAGGGTCTGGTGGGGAATGTCACGCTCAAGGGCAGCCTTGGCTGCAGTGATCATGAGATGGTGGAGTTCGGGCACTTTTGGCCATGAAAATATCAAAAGCCTGGAAACAAGAATTGTTACAAAATCACCTTTGACACAGGAATGAAAACAGAGCCTCCAAGTAACCTTCAGCCAAAATGATTTTGATGTCAGATAGATTGAAATTTGAACTTAAGACTAGCAAAGGAAATGAGCTAAGAACTGGGAAGAATTATATTCTGTGTATCTTATCAGTGACTACAACTATTGACTGAGAAAGAAATGCAACCACCTCAATTACACGTAGTAACCTCACATATCACAGGTGAAGTTGAGAAAGAGGTTTAAAATACTTGTGAAAACCGGTCACTGAGGAAGTGGTGCTGGAAATGCTGGGATGTAGATGTTGTGTTCACACATATTTGTCAGATTGTCTAAGAAAGGAGCTGGAAATAACATCCAGAATAATTAAAAAAGAAGCCATAATACTCCATTTGCCAAGAAAGCTGTTCTAACCACTGTGCTATTCTCTTTCTTTCAAAAAATAAATACTTCCATTTCAAGTGCAGCTAAGGAAAGAACTGGTTGATTTCAACACAGTCTAGGGTAAACGTGCCATGCAAAAGAAAGTGCCCTTCCATCAAGCAATATTCAGGGAAACAAATCTTAGGGTATGTACCAGTCTCTGATAGGTACAGCAGTTATCTGAGATACAAAGGGGTGGTGGACATAACACTGTGCTCTGAAAAAGTTTGATTGGTACAATAGAAATTAAAAATACAAGAGAATGGTTGGCTAAGAACATACATTGTTAAGAAATAGAGTTCTGCAGAGCGTAAGGTAAATTTGCATCTGAATGCATACATATATATATGAAGAACATGACTGAGATATAAGAATGAATGGAAAAAATGCCTTTGAAGAAAAAAAAAAAAAATCACATTTACCAAGTATCAATGAAACCTTTAGCCACAAGTCACAGAAGAAATAAGAGAAAAAGAAAAGCAACCAACTAAGTTAAACCCAAATTTGAAAGTGGAGTGAATACATGAGTATTTCTAAAGATGAATGGAAAAACGAATACCATAGCGAATCAAAGAAATTATACACAACCACAGGAACCCGTTACATCCTCCTGTTCTGCAGCACCATGATGGCCAAGACCCCTGAAGCACTACCATCCATATTTTCATTTAGATTCTGAGTTCACATCAATAGATGGGGATATAAGCAGCATGGCCACAAACCACTTACCATATGTAGCCTCATAATAGTCTAAGAAATAAGGACAGCAGAAAAAACAATTAGCTAGCTAAGACCTCTGCTTTAAGGAAGTCTGTTTCAAGAAGTTGTTCACGTAATTATTATTGGATTATTTCTTTGTTTATTCCCTCACTTACTAATTAGCTACTGATGTCCATTTTATGTTTCCAGGAGCTCTAGTGTTATCTGAAAGCTGAGGATCTTCAATGGACAGTGCCTAGAAAGGAGCTGGATATCATCATAACCAGGGTTATAACAGAAATATGCTGGCTACCTCTGTGGTGGAAATCACCAGGCAGATTTAAGAGCCAGTGGCCAATGATTTTACCTGTGTTCCAACGTATAAATCAACTTTCCTTCAATTAATGCAGTAAATTTGCAGCAGATCTGTGTTCATGGGTGGGCTAAACAAAGAAAGATTAAACAGATGGCTATTATTGTGACTATTATTATTATTATTATTATTTTAATGTATTTTGCTTTATTGTTTCTACCCTCCAATTCAGTCTGAAGTGAAAGCTCTTTCAACTTGAGGCTGCTTATAAGATATCAGAGACCTTTGGTTTAAAAGATCTTGCAACAGCAGTCTGAAAGAAATATTAAGGTTGCAGTGGATTCAGTACAATTACTGAGGATAAGGGACTTGTTTCCACTGCTCCTTTGATGCAGCCTGGGATATTATCCTACAGAAATTTCTAGAGATTCTAGAGGATCCTGAAGTACTTCTGGCAGATCTGCTGACTTAAACTAATGAATTTGGGGGTGGGGTCCAAAGCCATGACACTTGCATACTCACAAGCTACAGGGTGGATGAGCGCACCTACCAGAGTACTAAGGAATGTCCCCAAACCCTCCCAAAAGGTTCTGCAAAAAATGTGAGACAGTCAACAGTCCAACTAAAGTGGCTCTATATCAATGCACGCAGCATAGGTAACAAACAAGAGGAGCTGGAAGCCACTGTGCAGTTGGAAAGCTATGAACTGATGGCTATCAGATGGCAACTGAAACTTGGTGGGATGAATCACACGACTGGAGCACTGCAACTGATGGCTATAAACTTCAGGAGGGACAGGTGAGGAAGGAAAGGGGGGGGGGGAATTGCTCTCTATGTAAAAAAAAATTGATTGATTGCACAGAGCTGTCTTTGAAAAACAGCAATGCAGAGGTCACCCGTGCTTATGGGTGAAAATTAGAGACCAAGCCAACACAGAAAAGATGTTTACTACAGGCCAACAGATCAAGGGGAGGATGTCAATGAAGCACTCTTACTTTAACTACAGGAAGCATCATGTTGGCAGGCCTTGATCCTGCCAGGGAACCACCCTGACGTCTGCTAGAAAAGTGGCACAACAAGCTGCAAGCAGTCTAGGAGATTGTTGGAGTGCATTAGAATAACATCCTAATCCAGGTGATAGAAAGTCCAACCAGAGGAAATGCGTTACTGGGCCTGTTGCTCACTAACACAGAGGAAGTTATTGGAGCTTGGGCTGCAGTGATCATGCCCTGGTGGAATTCATGATCTCAAGGGATATAGGCCAGGTGAAACGTAAAGACCCTAAAACATGGGAAAGTGAACCTTCAGTTCTTTAAGGAACTGGTGGATGGGACTCCCTGGGAAACTGTCCTCAGGCATAAAGGAGCAGAACATAGCTGGCAGCTACTTAAAGACATTTTTCTTAAAGGACAAGAACTGTCAATTCCGATGTGCAAGGAATCAGGCAAGGAAGGCAGGAGACCAGCATGGCTGAGTAAGAACCTTGGTAAAACTGAAACACGAGAGAAATGCATAGGCAGTAGGTGCAGTGGCATACATTCTGGGAAGACTATAGGGATACTGCCAGGGAGTGTAGTGATGGGATCAGGAAAGGCAAACCACAGCTAGAGCTAAATTTGGCAAGGGATATGAAGAATAATAAGAAGGGCTTGACAGGTATGTTAGTCAGTAAAGGAAGACAAAAGAAATTGTACTCCCCTTCCTGAAAAATGAGACAGGATCTGAGGAACATGAATGTACGCAGGTCCATAGGACCCAATGAGATGCAACCCAGGGTCCCAAGGGAACTGGCAGATGTAGCTGCCAAGCCACTCTCCATCACATTTGAAAAGTCATGGCAGTCAGGTGAAGTCCCCAGTGACTGGAAAAAGAGGAACATCACACCCATTTTTAAAAACGATAAAAAGGAGGCCTCTGGGAACTACCAACCGGTCAGCCTCATCTCTGTGCCCAGTAAGATCATGGAACAAATCCTCCTGGAAGCTATTTTCAAGGCATATGGAAGGCAGGGAGGTGGCTAGAGACAGCCAATGCAGCTTCACTAAAAACAAATTGTGCCTAACTAACCTGGTGGCCTTCTACAATGGATTGACTGTATCAGTTGATAAGGGAAGAGCAACTGATGTGATCAATCTTGACATCTACAAGGCATTTGACATGCTCCCACACAACATCCTTGTTGTTAAATTAGAGATATGGGTTTGATGGATGGACTATTCGACGGATAAGGAATTTTCTGGATGACCACATTCAAGAAGTTGCAGTCAATAGCTCAGTCTCCAAATGGAAACCAGTAACAAATGGTGTCCCTCAAGGGTCTGTACTGGGACCAATACTATTTAATATCTTCATCAATGACATAGACAGTGGGACTGAGTGCACCCTCAGCAAGTTTGTGGATGACATCAAGCTGAGTGGTGCAGTTGATTTGCCAGAGGGAAGAAAGGCCACCCAGAGGGACCTTGACAGGCTTCAGAAGTGGGCACGTGCAAAGCTTGTGAAGTTCAACAGGCCAAGTGCAAGATCCTGCACCTGGGTAGGGGCAATCACTAATGTCAATACAGGCTGGGGGATGAAGGGATTGAGAGCAGCCCTTTGGAGAAGGATGTGGGGGTACTGGTAGCTGGCAAATTGGACATGAGCTGGCAACATGTGCTTGCAGCCCAGAAAGCCAATCATGTCCTGGGCTGAATGATCTTTAAAGGTCCCTTCCAACCCAAACTGTTTTATGGCTCTGCGATTCTATGATTGCTAAATCACTGATGGATGTACACAGACAGCTGTAGATTAGAAGGTTTCTCCTGGGCTGTCCCATTGCCATGAATGTTGAAGACAACAGCCCTGTGTTGCCTGTCCAGGATAGGCTGACTAGATCAGCCAGCACTGGAAAACAGAGAGATTTTTGTCTGTTCCTACCCCAAAAATTCAAGAATAAGTCTTCAAACTCTACCAAAATATACTACTACCCTGGATACTGAAGAGGACATGAGTAATATGTGACAGATGCTAGTCACACCATTTATTGTAGAACCAGAAGGTGCTCAGATGTTGCTGTTCTAAAGGTTTATAAGAAACTCATCTTGTCTAGAACAGACAATGCAAAATTGGCTTACAGGGAAACAGAACTGTCCCCATTACATTTCAATAACAGAGAGCACAATAAAATGTGAGATCCATGCTGTGTATGACTTTTAGATCAGATTTAAGCTGAATTCTTCAGGTAGCCTTGAAGGCAAGTAAACAGTAGTGAGAAATCAATATGATATCAAAAGTGTATTCAGTATTCTGAAAAGTAGTTTAGTGAGGACAAAGCTCTAGATAAACAATTTAGGAAGTTAAGAAAGTTTCTTTTTCTTTTCTTCTAGACAGGAAAATTAGGGCAGAATTCTTTTGCTACAGCTGTTATTTATTATGTCAGGATTTACAACACACATGCATTTGAAATGCCATCCAGTGATATCAGAATACAGTAGAAACATTCTTATCTGAGGTTTGCACTGTAACTACTGACACGTAACACATGTGAGTCTCTAGTGTCTTGCACACCAAGAAAGCACTGACATCTGTTCAAAATGATGTGAACAATACCAGAATAAAGTATTACAGTTTGCACCTGCTTAAGTAGGTTCTTCATGGGATGAAATAAGAACACTCCATGCCCCAATTCAAAGCAGCTTTTAAAAAACATGCTGAGAAAAAAAGTTTATTTTACATCTTCTTTTAAACTAATACCCTGGATTGCAAGCAGCAACTCAATATGCAGGGACAGTGTTATTAAAAAAAAGTGGGAAGATTAATTTCATTATGAAAGAAATGAAAAAATGCAATGTATACATTGTCCAATTTGAAATAAATTTATGTAGTAGAAATTCCTGAACTGAAATGGCTATGTTACTAAAATGTTGTATTATTTTTCAGTTACTCAAGAAATGCATTCACAAAAGTGTTTGGTAATTATTTTTGATAAGTTTGGGCTTACACTGGACCTCATCAATTCTTTAGACTCTTTCACATCATATCATTATCATGGTTAAATAGTTTAAGAAAGTAAATTGAAAATATATTATGTCTAAAAATTCAATCTACATACATGCTTATTTATAGTTATAATACATGTGCATACCACCATACACATGTGTGTGTATATATATTAGTAGTAGATTGCAAAAGACTTTGCAAAGCATAATGAACACTATCTCTATTTTATTGATGCAGAAGCAGAAACAAAAGGCAAATTATGTGACAGTCTTATTCATACCACATACTTTATATATCTAATTTAGAAGCAGAAGGAAATACATGGAAACAGGTGAAAATATGTTTAAAATCAAACCATGTTTCTTATGTCAAGCCTTCTCACTGAATCCTTTCCTGTCCTGACCATGGCATTATCTACGTACACTTACATATTTGAAGTTTTTTTTGCTCATTTTCATTCTTAATTTCCTTCTGGTATATCTAAGACACCTCCAGAAAAAGACAGATAATGAAACTGATGTGGACTAACAAAAGTATTTGTCGTGGTGTTGAACAAATTCTTCAAAATAATTCAGTTACAACTAATACTTACCATGCAGAACGTTCCTTTTCCTCCACTAGCTCCTTGCTGTGCTGCTTTTTGATCGACTCCTATGAGCTTTTTAGTTGCAACGAAGGAAATTGAAGCTAATGAGTTGAAAGGGCAGCAATGATTGATTCATAATGTAATGCCTGGCCTTCTGCAGGGCAATCTTTACTAAAGGCATTGACAAAAATAGGTTAGGCTGTAAGAAGGAATTTGAAGGCTGCAGTTTCAAGCAATTCAGAAGCAGGCAAATAGGTGTGTTATGCGAAGGGTTTTTATCTAAGTGGTTAACAGCACTATGAATGCCTGTTGATTTCAAAGGGGCTGGTTCACTGGGGGAGTTTGAAGAAAGAACCAACTACAAAGAAAGCTTATTTATGAATATATGAGGCTGAAAGTATTTCAGAAAGAGACCTTTAATGAGCACTTTAAAGATTTGGGTGTTACAAGATGATGCCATGCAATACACACACACAAAAATGTTCTTTGGTGGTTTAGGTTTCATTTTGTTTGCAATAGTGTCTCAAATCCATTTTCACACTCATTCACCTTTTCAGTAAC
This sequence comes from Burhinus bistriatus, assembly GCA_013397275.1. Classification (NCBI taxonomy): domain Eukaryota; kingdom Metazoa; phylum Chordata; class Aves; order Charadriiformes; family Burhinidae; genus Burhinus; species Burhinus bistriatus. The sequence continues at coordinate 60,239 of VYXH01002693.1, forward strand.
ACAGCTAAAACACCTCAGCGGGAACTATCCTGACACCTCATTTCACTTGTTCTCTTTTAAGAACAAATCGGTGAAAACACCACAAACTGAGGGGCATCAAGTGGCATATTGCAGAGGGATGTTAATCTCTATATAAAGTTAATTTGCTTTCTTCTTACTTCTTCAAATATTTATTAGTGCAACACCTGTTGGAGATTGCTACTATTTTACATTCAGCAGAGATGTCATTAGGAAGAGGAACCTGCCCAACAAAGGGAGGTGGTGCTTGGAAGAACATCCATAGTCTGGTTCTGGCCCTGAAGTGATTGCAATTATTAAAAAATATGGTGGTGTCCCTTCTCCCAGAGATACAAGTAGGCAGGATTTCCCTGATGCCAGAGGACTCCTCAGGAAGCCAGGTGAGTGTGAGACAAAGAGAGGGGAAACCCATTTCAATGCATACCATTGTTAAAAAATAAAATTACAGCAAGGGCAACAGAGTTTAAAAAAGTTGGAGAATGCTGTTGTAGAGATTACAAAAAAAAGTAGAGTATTTTCTCTACTTTCTGTCCTCTGGGAGAGGAAGAATTTGTAATTTCCATTTTGACCAAAATCTCAAAGAGTGGAAAGAGTGTTCATAACTAGTTTTTTTGCCCCCAAACAACTTCATATAAAATTTTCTGAGATAAGAACTTCCTCAAACTAAACTAAACTTATTTTTTGCAATAGTAAAAATAGATTTCATTTTTCAAGTCTCAAAATATTTGTTTTGTTGCAACTGGAAGAAAGCCCATGACCACTTCAAAAAGTAAGATACCACTGCCCTGTCTTTTCATTGCTGCTAAATCAGCGCCAATGAATTTAATAAGATACTGATTTGGGATAAAGAGATGTAAAAATCTATTTTGCTGGAAACTTCTTTTTATATTGACATGCAGTACTTTCAATCATCACTAGCATATTAAAGTATCTCAGCTTAGTTCTGACAGCAATACCTTTTTTATGGCTAGATGTTAATTTACAGAAAAGTAAATGCAGGAAAGGTTGAGCTGACCTCCTAAATGATTGACTGTCATGACTGGGAAACGTGTCATGAGGCTGCAAATCTTTAATGGACAGTCACTTTAATTATTCAGAAGTGTCAGCTGAGCAGGCCATACGGTGCCTGGTCTCAGTTTGAAGTTAAACTGAAATGTTCTTAGAATTATCTCTCAGACTATGAGATGAGCAAATAAGGAAGAAATGTAGGAGGGATCAATAAACACAGAGACAGAACCAAAAATTTCTGCTCTAAATTCAGTATGTTTTGCCTCATGTTCCATTGTATGATACTAAGGATAGAAATCCATTTTTTATCAAAATCTAATTAAAACTCTTAATGAAACTGTTCTGTAAATATCAAACAAAGGAATACACTGAAGCAGACTCCAGTGCTTAGTGTATTTCATTAATATCATTCCCCTCGTCTTTCTAATCATATTATTTTCTAAAGAAAATTTGCTGTGGAAAAAATAAGTTAAATCTCCAAGAACTGATAATGACATTGACCAAAAAAACCCAAAAACCCAAATCATAGAATCATAGAATGGTTTAGGTTGGAAGGAACCTTAAAGATCATCTACTTCCACCCCCCTTCCATGGGCAAGGACACCTTCCACTAGATCTGGTTGCTCAAAGCCCCATCCAGCCTGGTCTTGAACACTTCCAGGGATGGGGCCTCCACAGCTTCCTTGGGTAACCTGTTTCAGTGCCTCACCACCCTCATAGTGAAAAATTTCTTCCTGAGATCTAATCTAAATCTTCCCTATATACTGACTAAAGAATCATGGAATCATGGAATCATAGAATCATAGAATGGTTTTGGTTTGAAGGGACGTTAAAGATCATCTAGTTCCAACCCCCTTGCCATGGGCAAGGACACCTCCTACTAGACCAGATTCCTCGAAGCCTCATCCAACCTGGCCTTGAACACTTCCAGGGATGAGGCCTCCACAGCTTCCTTGGGCAACCTGTTCCAGTGCCTCATTACCTTCATAGTGAAAAATTTCTTTCTAATATCTAATCTAAACCTACCCTTTTTCAGTTTGAAGCCATTACCCTTTGTCCTATCACTGCATGCCCTTGTAAAAAGACCCTCTCCAGATTTCTTGTAGGCCCCTTTCAGACACTGGAAGGCTGCTATCATGTCTCCCTGGAGCCTTCTCTTCCCCAGGCTGAACAACCGCAACTCTCTCAACCTGTCCTCACAGCAGAGGTGCTCCAGCCCTCTGATCATCTTCGTGGCCCTCATCTGGACCCACTCCAACAGGTCCATGTCCTTCTTATGTTGGGGGCTCCAGAGCTGGAGGCAGTATTCCAGGTGAGATCCCACAAGAGTGGAGTAAAGGAGCAGAATCACCTCCCTCAGCCTGCTGTCCATGCTTCTTTTGATGCAGCCCAGGATGTGCTTGGCTTTCTGGGCTGCGAGTGCACACACTGCCAGCTCATGTTGAGCTTCTCATCAATCCCCAGGGCTGCTCTCGATCCACTGTTCGCCCAGACTATATTTCTGCATGGGATTTCCTCGACCCATGTGCAGGACCTTGCACTTGGCCTTGTTGAACTTCATTAGGTTTGCACAAGCCCATCTCTCAAGCCTGTCCAGGTCCCTCTGGATGGCATCCCTTCCCTCCAGCATGTCAACTCCTCCACACAGCTTGGTGTCATCGACAAACTTGCTGAGGGTGCACTCAATCCCAACATCCATGACACCGACAAAGATGTTAAGTAATACCAGTCCCAGTACCGACCCCTGAGGAGCACCACTTGTCACTTTATGCCACTTGGACATCGAGCCATTGACCCAACCCTTTGAGTGCAGCCATCCAGCCAATTCCTTATACACCAAGTGGTCCATCCATTAAATCCATGTCTCTCCAACTTAGAAACCAGGATAGCGTGCAGAACACTGTCAAATGCCTTGCATGAGTCCACCTAGATGACATCTGTTGCTCTTCCCTTGCCCAGCAATGCTGTAACCTTGTTGTAGAAGGCTACCAAGTTCATCAGGCACCATTTGCCTTTCGTGAAGCCAAGAAACATCAACATGAATTGTCACCAGGCTGTGAAATGAAATAGAAATCAGATTTGCCTTGGGAACAGTTTTCTTGAAAAATAAAAATGAACATGTGGAATCAGACATTACGTGAAGCATCGGCAGGTTTTTTATATTAAAATATTTTTTAAGGATGACCACTATGGAACACCACTTGGGCATATGCATCCCTTTAGTGCTTTACTACTTAGATGGAGTGCAACGCAGATAGCCAAAGGATAGTTAAGAAAACACTCATCTCAGAAAAGACTATTCTCCAATTATTTCTAAAACGGTAAAATTCAGCTGATGCTTGTGAGAGGTCATTGTGGAAACTGAAGAAGCTCTGGCACTAACATAGTCCCTAAAAAAAGTGTTAAATATTTTTGTAATTATTTATAGATATTTTTGACAGAGATATCTGTTACTGTCTCCATTTCACAAATAGGAAAATGGAAGACTTAAGATAGTGACTGGATGGTTGAAGGTTTCTCATCACATTCAGGCAGTCAGTGGGTGAAATGTATGATCAAAATCAGCTTTAACATTTCTGCAGCAAAAACATTTCTTTTCTTTTTCCATAGCTTCCACATCAAGAAAAGCCACCAACCTACTAAAAAGATTAGAGTTCTAATAATCCTTTTCTTTCACCCACAGTGATACTCAGATTCACGTTCGGTGGGAGCAGCTCTGCTATATTAGAGATATGTCTAGCTCTGAATTATGTCAGTTTTGGAGCAACAACATAAGCAACAAGCACACAAACAATATTTGCATTAAGACAGACAATATTATGGTTTTGGAAAAATGCAGACTGTTAAGTGTTATTATATAAGCATATTTAATATCCTCTTGAATCAATTAACATTCACCTTAAATACTAACATCTTTTTCTTTTTTTTTTATTGCTTTTATGAGTGTTGTGTTCAGTAAGATTTATTAGGGGAATGCATGTAAACATGTGTGTAGATTTTGTGGAAGTGCAGTTCTAAGGGGCCAAATAATGCTAATTAGGACTACCAGACTGAAAAGGGAGGATATACAGGTTGTTACTCGTATAGACATTATCCAGGCCTGCATAGAAAGCATGGTGGGGAAAGAACTAGTCACACATTTCTGACCAGGTATGAAACGAAAGCTACAAACAGAACAATAACTGTTGAATTTTCTGGAGGAAGCTTATATGATGAAAAGCTTTAGAGAGGACAAAAGCAAGGGATGATAAGACTAGCTGAGGTATGTAGGACAGAGAAAAAAAGCAAAGACAGACATGCCTGCTGGTTATCTTCTTTTCTTTATTTAGAATTTTGGTATGTGCCAATGTATTAAAAAAATACAATCTAATAGGAAAGATAAAGTACTGAGAAAAGAAGGCCAGATGTCATGCTTGGCAATACACATTCTCTGTTTGTGAACTACAGAGTACACATCCACCTAAATTATGCAGTATTTATGAGACCTAAAGTCGGACCTAGCAACAAATCTTGATGTTTGTTTAAATATTGAATCATTCTCTGTACTTCTGCAACCTATTTTATATACTTGAATTTGCTTAAGATAGAAAAGACTTGTTTTCCTTCTCATGTGTAATGGGCATGTGGATATATCTGAATATAATATGTGTGGACTTACACATATGTGTTTTGATAAATTTTAGTTAATGCATGAGGACCATTCCTTACCTGACAAAAATTAAGTGATCCAACGTATGTTACAGGACCAGATCCATGAATAGAGCGATTCCATGGATGTGAAAGGAGCTACCATACTACTGAGTTCAATGGTTAGGTTATGATAAACACGTAATTTCTACCTATATATGTACATACTTCTGTATATACTTGTGCATATTTTTATTTATGTACATTTTTATGTATCTTTTTCTATTTTTATATATGCATACATTTTCCCTGAAATGTTATATATCATTTATTTCCAAAATGTGTGCCTGCAAGTAGTAAGAAAAGACAATTTGAAGCAATTTATCAGACTTAGTTCTGTAGGAACTGAGTTTGTTGAGTTAAGATAATGACTCTTATTTTTCTAAAATTAGAAACTAGTACTGCCATCCAAGCATTCTATCAATAACAATTAGTAACTACTTCTCTCTGTGGTAGATTTAAATGTATTCACTAAATAACTTCTGGACAATTTTAGACTTTTTTACTTAGACAGTAAATGAAATTTCTAATTCAGTAGAAGACTTGTAAAACAATGCAGCAACAATGAGGAAGGTAATGCATCTGGTCATAGGAAGTGTTATAATATAGATGAATTAGCACAGTGTCATTTTCTCAGACCTGGTATCATGAATCGGGAAAATGATAGAAACTATAACCATGAAACTCAGCTTTATTATAAAGCATAGATTAATACAAATATTTGGTCCTTCAGCAAAAAATTGACTTTGAAATACTCCACTCAGTGATAATTTAAGGCAATCTAGCAGACTGTGAACAGAATTACCTAGGTACTGGCTAATATAGTGTACAAACAAAGGTGGCCTTTGCATAATTTTGATTTTAGAATACACGTTTGTTAGTCTTCAAAGCATTTCTAACATACCATAGGGAAATATGAGCAGCTGTTAGCATTCAAAGTATGGTGAGTTTGTATGCACCTTCTCATCATTTCTGGAAGGGAGAGGCACCTGTGTGACAGCCCTGCTGACCATCTGACAGCTTTGGAATGTTACTGGAGCTGCAGTAAGATACAAAAAGACTGATTGTGCCTTACCGGAATTTTTATGAGTGATAATTTTGTTAGTTGGTGTTGGATGTGAACCAAATAATTAACTAAAATGGAAGAAATTGCATCTTCTATGTCTCTCACTGTGGGAACAAATCTGACAGGCGAAGGCAAGTAGTGGCCCACGGTGTCCAAGGGTTAGGCACTACAGAGAAATCGTAGAAGTTGAGATCATCCACAGTGCGACATGCAGAAGGGCTGAAGATCTGTGCAGCTTCCTATGGGAGCATGTGAGGAACTGTAAATCACTAGACAAAGTCAGACACTAATTCCAGGAGTTAGACAATAAAGCAATTTACAAAAATAGGTATTGAAAAACCAACTGAGATCATGGATATTAGAGAGCTATGCTATAAAGCTAAGCTTGTTAATTTGAGCAGTTACCAGAGCTTATAAAGTGTTAAGGTATGCAGGCAGATGACTTGGCCCTGGCCTGAGGTTTAGCTAAATGAGCAGACCCTGGGAAATGACCGGGCATGACATGAAAAATCGCTGGACGTAGCAAGTAACAAAATGAGGTGGTACAAAAGGTACAGACAGTGCTGTGAGGGGTGGCTGTACTGCACAGGGGGGTTACGTGAGAGACAATCAAGCTTCACAGGTAATGGGAGGGGAGAAATGGGGACCTTTTACAGGGTCTAATCTTGCAAGGCCACCAGGGCCTTGGTAACCTATCAGTAGCACTAGGTAAAGCCATGATCACTTTGGTAACAAGATCAGAATACCAAATTTGGGTGCAGATACTGCAAGACTAGAACTAATGGAGAAAAAATAAATAAAGGTAGGATGTTTATTTGGGTGGTGATTACAACGGAGCAAGGCAGGGGTCAAGACTGAAGAAGAACAAGCCTGATAAAGTAAAGAGAAAGGGGACGAGAGGCACTAGGAGACAACAGCAGCTGTGTCTGTCAGGCTAGGGCAGGATAAAATCCTGGGTGTGAGCGTGCCCTGTGCCAGGCTGCAATGGGCCAGGAAGGAGAGATCCTTCAATCCCAAAGCCCACTGGTGTTGGCAACTTCCTTTCTGCATAAGCAGCAATTCATCAAACTGAGGTAACTGAATATAATAAAAAGTGACTTTGTGGTTAATGAGAGACTGAGATGGATATGCTGAAAATTTTGCTTCTCAAATGTGTTAGCAATCAATAAGAAAATAGGAATTCATGTAGTTAATAAGGCAAAATGAGATAAAGTATATGCTAATGAATGAAAGACTGGGTGAGTAGACAGAAAAGAGGTAGATAAATACACCGTAAAATGGAGGTGGTCAGTGATGTTCATTGGTGCCCAGTAGCAGTACTTCAAGGAATAAATAACAAGGCTTTCAATAAAAGCATTCTTGTCAGACACTACAAGCTACTAGCAAACTGAAAGACAAATTCATGAACATATAGCTAGAAGACAAATGGATGACGATGGTGCAGAAGTCTTGCTGGGGCACTTAATACATTCACCAAACACGGCAGTACAACAGAAATAGCCACTTGTCATATGTCACATGAAATAGCTTAACAAAAAAAAGGAATTTTTTTAAAAAATACTTGCTACCTATGATGCATCATCACAGCAGGCTTATAAGAAAAGATTAGTCACTGCCTGATGTTCCGATAAAATACTAGTGGAGGTGTTCACAAAGGCTAATTTTAGTCCTGTAAGATTAGGCATCCTCTCTTGCTCAAGGCAGGAGCTTATGCCTTCTGGGAGATAGTCCATCATCATATGTAACTAAAGAAAACGGGCAAAATGTCATTAGGCAGAAGAGCCCTGCTGAGCACTACCTACGCTGACCCTCCTCCTCTTCAAACCATGGTGACCATCTCCAAACTGCTACCATGCTGTTTTCATTGAACAAAACCTGGCCAGTGTCTGGGACAGTGCTATTTGACATGGGCCAAAGTTATACCAGGGAGTGTTAAGAGTGAAGACTGTCATGTGCTTGAGGCAGTGTCATGACCCATGACACATGTCTTACCACTGGCTTTAGAGGACACGTAGGAAGATTAATTGTGGCTTCTATGAGGTAATTATCCTATCCACAGCCTTTTTAATGTAGGGTGAAATTGTCACTAGCTTTCTGGGCTTTGACAGAAAAGACTGAGTAAGTCCTGTCATTCATCCAGAGGTCAATCTGGAGATTTTATAGTGTTCAAATTTCAGTGCTAATGAGGAATGAACCAGGATAGGACCCTGACTTTGCCTTCCAGGCATATGAGAAGACCATGGGATGATTGGTGTATCACTTCATTACTCCCATTCATCAAGTGTGGGCACAGCAGCACCATGGGAGAAAATATGGTATTATCATGTAGATCATTGCAAAGTGAGAGAAGACTCAGCCACTGCTTTCTCTGCAATCTACTCCTGAGACAGCATTGCTGCAAATTAACCACATCTGAGGGCTTGTAGAAAGCTCCAAGCCTGCCAAACAGAAATGCTGAATGAGACGCTTCAACAAAGGTGTTACTCTTGTGGAGCTGATGGGGAGAGATCTTCAAGTATGAAATGGTGAACTGGGAAGTGCTTTACCCTCTTCAGTTGAAGTACAGGCTGATGATGCAGAAGATTTGAACTTTGAACTACCTACGGAATGAAATGAGAATGGCCTAAAGGAACATGTCAAAATGTTAAACTGACCTTACTGATTTACAGTGGCCTTTAGTGAAAACTGAAGAAATGATGCATCATGTTGTTACTGAAATCAAGGTGATGCTTCAAATATATGTAAAAATATATGTGGCATGGAAAATGTAGTCATTAATGAGAATAAAATAAAAATACAGTTTTAAGCAAGTGGTGATGTCAGCTGGGTGAGACGTGGTATCTATCTAATAGAATCAAAGAAGTATCAGCAATGTATGGATCCAGAATGGTTTGAACAGGTTCCTAGCTGAGCACCACTTAGTCAGTTTTTCCCTGGGGATGAAAGGTAAGCTTTTGGCTAGTCTGACTCATTTGATTCTATGAGATATATTTTAGGGCCACTGTTGGACAAAGGAAGATGAAGAACATATCTGTTTTTTTGACTGAGATGGAAAAAGTTGTGAGAGATCTTATGTCTTTGTGAAAAATGATCAGAAGTGGAATAACAGACAATGCCACTATACTCTGCATATTCTCAATAGGAAAAGCCCTGCCATTGGAATGGCCGGACTGAATGATGTTGGGTGTGCTGGACACACAAAACCATGACAAAATATAGAGGTGTGGGTGTTTGTGTGTGTGCGTGTATCCAAATAATACTATCCCCTAGCTGGGAAAATTCCATGTGATAAATGCCCACTCACATCTATGCCAAGTCACTTGTTCTTACAGGGCTTAATGCTGTGCTTAGATTACTACTTCAGAATATCCAGAACTGACGCTGTCAGGGAGCGCTGGCTGAGATGAATCACATATTGCACAAAGTCAACAGTGGTGAAAAGCAGAAGGAGCAGCAAAGGCTGCAGGTGGAGAATCCACCTCTCTCTCTGAAAAGGCTATCAGATAAAGAACTGCTTTAAGAACAATGAGCTGTCAGAAAGGCATCGTGGTCTAGCAATAATTACCGAACTTTGTCTACACAGACAACTGAGAGTTGTGACAAGTGATACTCTTGGTTGTCAGATATACAAGCCATGCACTCTAATCTCCCACCTGAGACTCTCTGCGTGAGACACTCCACAACCCTCTGTGAGTCTCTGTGAGACTCCCTCTGTCTCTCCATTAATTGCATGAATGAAGGTTTGTGATTACATTTAGTTAACATATTGTTTTCTTTACATTCAATTAAAGCAAAAAAAAAGGTACAGAGTGGAAACAGCAACTGATATGGTGGAAGATCAGGTCACAAGAGCACTACTTTTTTGAAGGCTTCAGATCTGCTTTCAAGTGAACACATTTACAAAGGAACATTATTTTTACTTGCAGTTCTCCTACTCACACCTTTATGTAAGATTTTCTGTGTTAAATTTGTAGTTTAGGGAAATATATTCTGTTCCTGAGTATATTTTTCTTTAGTTTTGTAAAGAAGGTTTGTATTTCTAGAAGGCATGAAGAAAAACTTCTAGAAAAATGGAATCAATTATGTAGTCTCTGGGACTGTGGTCTCAGTAATGAGTTCAGGATTTTGCAATAACAGTAGTAAGAATGAATATCTCCTAAAATGGTCATTTTAAACTCCCCCTTAAGCACCAGAGTGCTCTGACCCATTTAGTAATGGGGGAATAAATATTATTTAATTCTAATCACTTCACTGTTGCTGCAATACCTTAGAAGCCTAAGAGAGCGCCATTTAGGCAATATTAAATCAATAATACATTAAAAAGCCCCAGGACACTGCTTCACCCCCAAAGTAAGCTTTTGTCTCCTGGGAACAATCACCACCAGCTGTCTTCATGACCCTGTAAGCCCAGGCAGCAGTAAACAGTGGTACATTGCCTTTGTAAGCCTTTAGCTTTCCACCTTAATAATGACTGAAGTTATGACACCACGGTGAAATATTCAGATACATGCATTAAACTGTGGCAATTGTCCTCCCCCTTGACAAGGCGGTTGCTGTGGGCCCAATCCTGAGCCAAAGTTGATTTCAGGTGACAAAAACTGACAACTGGTAAACAAGCTGCTCCTGGAAGCTGATAGACAGTAGCCTTCTTTTTACTTCCTCACTGACACTCAGCAGTAAATCTGTCATGATCACACCTTGTTTGCCTAACCTTAATCCTACCCTCCAAGACATGAAGAAGCACAAAACCAGATTATTCCTCAGCCTTTCCAAAGAATAAGACAATTTTAGGCCCAGGTGATGTCTTAACCCTATTCTCAGCCCTGGAAACATGAAGAGAAGCTAAATTGGGGCACCTTTCTTTCTTCCCACAAAGGAACAGGCAACTTCTGCCCAAAGTGATACCTGTCAAGCTCTTTTTTCACAGCATCACATTGTTGCAGAGCTCCTTCTGCATTATCAACTTTAGCTGTATTTCCTTAAGCAAATCTGATCGAGGGTTATAATCTTTCAGTGTGAATTTGCATCCATCCTCAGCATTAGATGGCACTGTCGAACCCAAAAACTGCAGTCCTTTGAATTTAACTGCTGCAGTTTCACCTCTTGAACCTTTTCTTAGATTATCTAACATAGCTAACCTCAAATACAACCCCAAGCTGGTGTCTTCCCAGGACACAGCTCCTTTGCTTTTGATCTAGCTAAAACCATCAGTCTTTTTCCTAATTGTGTACACTTCTTCAGAAAAAAAACCAAGAAACTTTACCCAGGTGCTAATTCTTTCCTAAGATAGAGTGCAGTCCCAGGTAGATATAGAGCTATATTTCAATGATTTCTCGCCAAATGAAATATTTCTTTGACATCTAGCTCTTCCTCTGTGTGTGGGCCTGAGGAAGGTCTGTAACAGTCTGTAAAGGGTATTACAGAGGCTGAAACAAACTTTCCTCGTCATCATTTTTCCTAAACCTAAGCCCAGCCTCAACCCAAGACTAAATTTGACCTTAGGGACTAACATTTCTCACTGATACCATTACTATCCTTTGGGCCAAAAGATGTCTTTTACTTCTTGAACTCCAGGAACATACAATATTAATTTCACCTTCTGACCTCTGAACTTTCCTTTCATCTGAGTCTGACTCAGCACATCGAGGACAGGTTCTTTGTGCTTAACCAACGTCAGCTCTCTTCCAAATAATCACAGCTCTCTTGACATGAAACACTAAGATCCTTTGTAGAGCCTTTGCTTTTTTAACATGAGTAACATATACAACCTCAAATCTAAGCAGTTGCTATGGAAGACAGCTCTTTCTTTTAAATCAGCTGTTCATTTTCAGGTCCAGGTAACACCCAGTCTCTTCCTCAGCCTTCAAAGTATTGACATACTGAATAAATTCAGCCCTTGATCCTTTAGTTTTCTTGACCCTAACTCAAATCTTAGCCATAGCCCTAAATGGAATCTGAGCCAGAGAAAACTATCTTTTCAACTAGTAACCCCAAAAATATACAGCAAGAAATTCTCCTCCTGAATCTTAAATTTTTCTGATCCTGATCTAAATCTTAACCCTCATCTCAGCCTGACACTGTAAAACTACTACTGATTTTGAAGTTCTCACTGCTAAAAGAAAATGCTTTTAAATAGCATAATATTTGAATTCACTATCAAAGTAATTTTATGTGGCTTTCTATTGTGTACCAAACGAGTAGGAGAGATACGGTTGTGTTTTAGCTTTGATAGCTCCAATCAGCTCTCATCTGGTTTCTGGGAAGGTAGATTTTGTAATAACCTGATTAAGCAGAAAGATTGTTGGCTATATTTCCTGGTATATTTCTCCTTTTCTCTCTCAACGCTTCGTTTTTTCTTTCTGGCAAGTTTCAGTTTTTGCTTCAGAACATCATAAATTTCAGATAAACACAGTGCAAAACATTTATGAGTTGCCATAAACAACACTTAAGGATGTTAAAGCCATATTCTGTTTCCTGTTCTGAATCTGTTTTGTCTCTGGTGCCACAATAATTTGTCTCACTTATACGCACAGTGGCACTGCTAATTGTACTTAATTGAGACTAGTGGTACCTAATACGCTACAGTGATTTTCTGCTGAATTTTGATGATGTGTGTACTGATGAGGGAATCCAGACTCAGGCATTATACCTGCTTATTGCTGTTTGGACAGTCACAAATGATGCAGCGTGCGAGACCTCCTCCCTTTATAGGCAATGTTTCCAGACTCACATAATTGTCGACAGTTATCTAAAGATTTTAATATTCCCTTACTTCTCTCTGACTGCTGAAATGCAATCCCTGTGAATATAATGATGAGGAGGCAAATTAGTTTCTTTATGTGAAGCTAGTTTTCCTCAACATTTGTGCTGGTTATTAAGAAATAGAAGGATAATAAAAATATTTCTGCCAAGGAAAGTTGATCTTAGCAGAGTTTTACATCCTCCATATTTCCCAGGTGGGCATATAAAGGAAGGAAGAGACTGCATAACAGATTTAATAGTTTCCACTAACACACATTAAAGCCTGATACAAACACAAGTAATTTCAGCCAAGTATGATTTGTATTGATATACCTAGGTTATGATGGGGGCAAACTCCTGTTGCCTTCAGTAGTCTTTGAAAAAGGTTTAAATACCAAGAATGTTTCTGTTGATAGCAGATTTATGTTTTCCCCTTTCTTTTTCTATATGTTGGCTACGCAATGTGCATTTTAATCATGATAGCTTGCCAGCTTCTCAATGAGAGGCTGTTTGCTGGCATCCAGCTACAAACAGTAACTGGAGAAGTTTTCCACTTCAAAGGTGATTCATAAATTAATTCACAGAATAGAATGTTTTCTCACCAGTGGGATAAGCATTTGGGCTGGCCTAAGTACAATATCAATTCCTCTCGCATTAAATAACCTTTCATTGTCTGGCAGACATTAATGGCCATTCAGGTAGTGGCATGTAGTTTTCCCTGCCATTTACTTTCTCAGAAAGCTCTCATATTGTTCCCAGTTGTTACAACTCGGTTTAAAATTCTGGTCCATACAGGGTAAAGATGTATATGTCATCAAGTCAAAGCCTCATTAGAGAATCAGGTGGTAGAAAACCAGTGCTAAAAGTATATGGCTGTGGTTAATTGCTCATTTGTATTCTACCTTAGTGACAGAGGTTATATTTTCTGCGAGAGGGTTAATACCTCTATCTGAGAACAAAACCAGAGACTGGAGGGAGAGAAGTCTTTTTGTATCTGTAAAGGGCAGGCAATTTATTTATCTCATAGGCATGGCTCTGGATGCAATCTGAAATCAAACATCTGGAGCCATTTTGGCAGATGGAAATGGCACATAATAAGCAGTATATAGTCCAAAATACAGGTTGAATAGGCTGCATTAAAAAATAATTAAAATAAGAGTAGTAAAACATCATGCAGAGGGACTTAAAATGTCCTAAGGGATCCTCAGTGTTACTGAACTGAAAATTCTAACTCATGCCATCACTTCTGAACATGCATTGCAGAATGACACATCCTTTCTTTAATAATATAGGGACCAATGTTATCAATCTATTCTTGTATATAACATTGCAATAAAAAGAAAATAAAGTATTCATCAAACAAAATGCAGAAGTGAAAAGCAAAGACCAAATATAAGGAACAAAAGGCTTAATGGTTTAAAAGCCATCTCTGTTCTGCTATGGATCTCTTTTCATGTGGGGTTACCAAATCTAGCATAGTTTTCACATACAGCCCTCAGCAAGTAGCTTTGTTCAGTTTGCCTACACTGATTATTACAGATTAGATGCTTCACAAGTATTAGCTGTGAGGCCAAGTTTACTTTCTCTTTGTTTTTGGTGGGATTTCAATTAACTAACTTTAATATTAGAAGTAATAAAGGACTAAAAAAATTAGAATTGACAGTGTCAAATGATATTTCATATGGTTTGAGTTTGTATTTTTTTCCTATGAAAACAATTTTTGCTTTGAAACTCTTTGATGTCATTAGCATTTAAAATCAGAATTTTAATTTTGTCTAAATGAAAACTTTTGATCATTTTGGTTTTTCCCCGTGGAGAAATGTATTCTTTTCATGTTTAGTTCAAATGGGAAGGAAAGAATATTACAAAACTCACAATACTTCATAAGGGCATTTATAAAATAGGATCTGCTATACGGTATAATGCTTACAAGTATTTCTCATTTTGTATGTCTGAATTAAGAAATAATTACTCAAAACAGTGAAGGAAAAGATGTTATAAAAGATATGCGTATACATGCTTTTCCAGAGAACATAAAGCAGAGCGATGTTTTTTGTTAAAGTATTTTATGCTGTTGGTTTCTGTGTTGAAAGCATGCTTTTAGTGAGAGAGCACTTGTAAGAGCTTCCAACAGTCTAATACTCATTCTGTTTCTTATTTGCATTTTGTCTATTTTTGTAAGACTGCACTAATTAAGAAGATGTTCCTGCCTTCTATTGCAAAGAAGTATGAAAATATGAGAAGTAATTAATGTTGTTACCTCAAACAAGAATTCTATCTGTACAAGTCAGGAAAGATATAGAGGACACTCACAGCTTTATAAAACATAAATAGCAGGTAAAGAATCACTCTGTTTTTCTACCCACTCATGTACAGGGGTATATGTCACCCTACACAATATGAAAATGTCCATTGAGACAGCAAGACAAAAAGCCATCTTTCTTTCCACCACTTCTTTTTTCTGGCTGACATATTATTTAAGCTAACTTTTTAATCTCCTATATCTAGATCTCTGTGGAGAGAAGAGAAAACCCTAAATGCCAGATACTCTTGTCAAGAGAACATGTCTTATATTTGCTGTTGTTGCTGGCTGCCATCCCACAACTTTTCTCCTCCCGTGAGGATGCAGGCTGGAGACAACACTATAGCAGTGATTGCTTACACATCATGGATGTCCAGCTGTGGTTCCCTGCACCTCCTGCACCTTCAGAGCCTTTTGCATACACAGTGCTGTGAGACTCCAAATACCATGGTTCAACATGGTCTCTAAATGATTGCTGACCTTCTTGCGAAAAGCCCTATATTGTTAAGAGCCCACCACACCAGCAAGACTCCTTGCTCACAGCACTTTTTGTTTTGTCTCAGCTGACAGATAACATCAAATTAAAAAAAAAAAAAAAGCCGTTTTTGTTTTTGTCTTGTTTTTTAATTCAGCGTATTTACAATTTCTACTTAAGAATATTTAGCACCCTGACTGCTGGATGTTACACATGTGAAAAATTGAATGTAAAATCCTATAGTTTTATAACACGTGGCACAATCCTCTTTATTGGGTAACAAAACAAATGCAAGGATGTTTTTTTCTGCCACAGCTGTGAAATGATGAAATAGAAATGAAATTAAACTTGGATGGTATGCTAGCACAAAATTTGTTTCAGGTAGAAAAATTGAGAGTCAAAAGAAAAATGGAAACAAATCATTAAGAATCATAGAATGGTTTAGGCTGGAAGGGACCTTAAAGATCATCTAGTTCCAACCCCCCCTGCCATGGGCAGGGACACCTTCCACTAGACCA
This sequence comes from Burhinus bistriatus, assembly GCA_013397275.1. Lineage (NCBI taxonomy): Eukaryota > Metazoa > Chordata > Aves > Charadriiformes > Burhinidae > Burhinus > Burhinus bistriatus. Next base: position 76,054 of record VYXH01002693.1, read on the forward strand.
AGTTAGTCAAAGCCCCTTCCAACCTGGCTTTGAAGACTTCTAGGGATGGGACATCCACAACTTCTCTGGGACACCTATTCCAGTGTCTCACCACCCTCACAGTAAAGAATTTCTTTCTAACATTTAATCTAAATCTACCGTCTTCCAGTCTAAAACCATTACCTTCATCCTATCACCACACTCCCTGATAAAGAGTCCCTCCCCATCTTGCTGCTTTAGGTACTGGAAGGCTGCTATAAGGTCTTCCCAGAGCCTTCTCTTCTTGAGGCAGAATATCTCAAACTCTCTCAGCTTGTCTTAATAGGAGAGGCGCTCCAGCCCTCTGATCATCTCCGTGGGCCTCCTCTGGAATCGCTCCAACAGGTCCATGTCTTTCTTATGTTGGTGGCTCCAGAGCTGGATACAGTACTCCAGGTGGGGTCTCACAAGAGCAGAATAGAGCAGCAGACTCATAGAATCATAGAATGGTTTAGGTTGGAAGGAACCTTAAAGATCATCTACTTCCACCCTCCCTGCCATGGGCAAGACACCTTCCACTACATCTGGTTGCTCAAAGCCTCATCCAACCTGGCCTTGAACACTTCCAGGGATGGGGCCTCCACAGCTTCCTTGGGCAACCTGTTCCAGTGCCTCATTACCTTCATAGTGAAAAATTTCTTTCTAATATCTATTCTAAATCTACCCTCTTCCAGTCTGAAGCTATTACCCTTGCCCTTGTAAAAAGACCCTCTCCAGATTTCTTGTAGGCCCCTTTCAGATACTGGAAGGCTGCTATAAGGTCTTCCCGGAGCCTTCTCTTCTCCAGGCTGAACAACCCCAACTCTCTCAGCCTGTCCTCATAGCAGAGGTGCTCTAATCCTCTGATCATCGTGGCCCTCCTCTGAACCCACTCCAACAGGTCCATGTTCTTCTTATGTTGGGGGCTCCAGAGCTGGACGCAGTATTCCAGGTGGGGTCTCATGAGAACAGAGTAGAAGGGCAGAATCACCTCCCTTGATCTGCTGGCCACACTTCTTTTGATGCAGCCCAGGATGCGCTTGGCTTTCTGGGCTGCAAGCACTCATTGCCGGCTCATGTCAAGCTTCTCATCAAAGAACACCCCTAAGTCCTTCTGCTCAGGGCTGCTCTCGATCTACTGTCCGCCCAGCCTGTATTTGTGCATGAGATTGCCCTGGCCCACATGCAGGACCTTGCACTTGGCCTTGTTGAACTTCATTAGGTTTGCACAGGCCCACCTCTCAAGGCTGTCCAGGTGCCTCTGGATGGCATCCCTTCCCTCCAGCATGTTCACAGCACCACACAGCTTGGCATCGTCAGCAAACTTGCTGAGGGTGCACTCAATCCCACTCTCCACATTGTTGACAAAGATGTTAAACAGCGCTGGTCCCAGTATCGACCCCTGAGGAACACCACTCATCACTGCTTGCCACTTGGACATCAAGCCATTGACCGCAACTCTTTGAGTGCAACCATCCAGCCAATTCCTTATCCACCAAGTGGTCCATTGGTCAAATCCATGTCTCTCCAATTTAGAGACAAGGACATTATGTGGGACAGTGTCAAATGTTTTGCACAAGTCCAGGTAGATGATTTCAGTTGCTCTTCTCTTATCCACCAATGCTGTAAGACCATTGTAGAAGGCCATCAAACTTGTCAGGCACGATTTGCCCTTAGAGAAGCCATGTTCGCTATCACTAATCACCTCCTTATTTTCCATGCACCTTAGCAGAGTTTCCAGAAGGATCTGCTCCATGATCTTGCTGGGCACAGAGGTGAGACCAACTGGTCCCTGGGTCTTCCTTTGTTTCGTTTTTAAAAATGCAGGTTACATTTCCCCTTTTCCAGACAGCAGGAACTTCACCAGACTGACAAACTTCTCAAATACAGATGTAAAGTGGCTTAGCAACTTCATCTGGCAGTTCCCTCATGACCCACATATGAATCTCATCAGGTCCCATGGACTTGTGCACCTTCAGGTTCCTCAGCTGGTCTTGGACCTTGTCTTCTTCTACAGTAGATGCTACCTCATTCTCCCAGTCCCTGCCTTTGCCTTCGCCTTCTGCAACTTGGGTGGTGTGGTTTGAGCCTTTACCAGTGCAGACTGAGGCAAAAAAGTCGTTGAGTACCTCCACCTTCTCCATGTCCCGGGTGACCAGGTCTCCCATTTCCTTCTGGAGAAGGCCCACATTTTCACTAGTCTTCCATTTATCACTGACGTACCTGTAGATGCTTTTCTTTTTGCCTTTGGTGTCCCTGGCCAGATTTAACTTTATCTGGGCTTTAGCTTTCCTAACCTGACCCTTGCCTGAATGGACAATTTCTCTGTATTCCTCCCAGGCTACCTGTCCTTGCTTCCACCCTCTGTAGGCTTCCTTTTTCAGTTTGAGTTTGTCCAAGAGCTCCTTGTTCATCCATGCAGGCCTCCTGGTGTTTTTGCCTGACTTCCTCTTTGTTGGGATGCATTGCTCCTTGTTGGTGAGAACAAGGTCCTGCATGGCACCTCTCCTTATTTGTTCCACCATCGCTTGGAGAAGGAAGTTATTACACATTACAGGAATGTTCTGGATGCCTTGCTGTGTTGTCCCTCC
>VYXH01002694.1:2052-25245 GCA_013397275.1 Burhinus bistriatus
GGGGGGGAAGGGAAGAAAAAAAGCCTCGTGGGTGGAGATAAAGACAGTTTAATAGGTAGAACAAAGGTCACGCATGCAAGCAAAACAAAACAAGGAATTCCTTCACTGCCTCCCATTAGCAGGCAGGTGTTCAGCCATCCCCAGGAAAGCAGGGCTCCATCACACATAATAGTTACTTGGGAAGACAAATGGTTACTTGGGAGGACAACTCCAAACATCCCCCGCTACCTCCTTCTTCCCCTGGTTTTATATACTGAGCATGACACCACATGGTATGGAATAGCCCTTTGGTCAGTTGGGATCAGCTGTCTCAGCTGTCTTTCCTCCCAACTTCTTGTGCTCCTCCAGCCTTCTCACTGGCAGGGCGGTATGAGAAACCAAGGCTTTGATTGCTTAGCAATCACCCAAAACATCTGTGCTTTACCAACTACTTTCATCCCAAATCCAAAACATAGCAACATATCAGCTGCTAGTAAGAATGTCAACCTCATCCCAGCCAAAACCACAACAAGCGTATTTATCAATACTCTGAGTTACACCTCTGATGCCTGAGGCACTGGAAGCTACTACCTCAGGGCAGTCATGTTTTTCCCTGTAAGAAAACTCAGGGACTGAGACTGATGAAAACATCCTTACGATGTTTTCCACATGAAAAGATTTTCAAAAGAGCACCTACAGCACTTTAGCTACCCAGTGTACTTACAAATCACATGTAATGTGACTGCTAATGGTAGAAAAGTTTCCCTAGCTAAACAAAAATGCTTTCCATGAGCACCACTCGCCAGCCTGCAGGACTTAGAAGTGAAGCAGATTTTAAACTGCAGGAAGTGAAGCATTTTAATTTCCCTCAGTGAAGCAAAGAAAAAAACCCCATCAACAAATAAGTGACATAATAGTATCACAGAATCTGTTGTTCCTATTTTATTAAGTATAAATTGTTTTAAATTAATAAACCTAACAAACTTCTATTAACATATAAACTAACAAAAAACTGAGTAACAGTATAACTACATGATGTGGAAGCATGCCAACATAATCCTGTTGCAAATCCTCATCACTACTAATGTCGACTCTGTCTTCCTTTACCTTTCGATTATTAAACAGGGGTCAAAGATGTACAGAACATGTGCACTCCCCAGTGATCACTACTGCAGAAGTCTTTTCCCTCACACACATCCAGCATGCACATTTGGAAGGAAGAGGTTAATTTCCAAAGAACTGTATATCACTTACTAAGCAGAAAACACATTTAAAACAATAGAAAATGAGTCATTAATTAATTATTAACTCAATCAATTCTCCTTATTTAATTGAAAAAGGTTTGGTAGCAAGTAACTGGAGAACTACATAGTCTTTCATGCTTCCATCATAAGAATTCATGTCTGGTAGATTTGGAGGAAAAAATTAATACTGACAGGCTCAGTTCCTCCCCTCGAGAGGAGGAACTCTATGAACGTGGCTTTCTTCTGTTCAGAAAGACATAAGGATGTTGAATGCCACAGGACGTGGCGTGAGAAAGGTTTCTTCAGTACATCCAGCCAACAGCACCGTAAATTTTGTTGTGAAAGTAGATGTACCAGCCAGTTATTCAAATGTCAGTGATCAAAAAGATTCCTCAGTGACATTAGGCAACAGCGTTCATGGGTTATGACAGTATATTTAAAACAAAGATTTGCAGAAAGGAAGCGGTACAGCCTTGTTTCTGGCTCTGAAAGGAAGATGGAAAAGAGAATATGAAACTAGTAAAAGAATGCCATGTTTTCTTAAAGGGGAAACCAAATTTGTTTAAAACCAGTTTTAAATAAAAAAAAAAATCTTGCTTCAATTTATAATGAATGTGATTTTAAAGAATTACATAACATTTTCAAAAAGCTTCTGCTACTCATAATGTTTTTTAATAAAGAGAAAGAGGAAGAGGGGATAAATCTAAATAGCATGTTGACCTGAGGAAAAAGAATGATCAGGATTCATATCTTCTACATTTCGAAAACAAGATAATTAATGCTCCTTCCATTGTGTTGCCATCATTAAAGTCACACATTCTCTTAATTAACAATATATATAATGTAAGTACAATTAAGAGAGCAAATTATTTCATATGCTGAAGCTACCTCTTTATTAAAATGCAATTATATAAGAGGGTGTGTTTACTACGCAGATGAAAACACAATGGAAAAGAATGCACAGATGCTTATTATCTGTATTTCCTAAACCCACAAAGTTGTTCCTTGCCTATCACACTCTTGTTCAACTGCTAGCTCCTGTAGGATTTAATTCATTCACCTGGATTCCACTGGATGAAATTTTGACTAATACATACTGCTTTAAGTCAAATTTCAAGATGTCAATTGATTTTCATGTCAACATAGTATAAGCCATTTAAATTCTCTTTCCTAACTCTTTCCCTTATTAGTTTTGTAGGCCCACAGCCTATGCCTGTTGCCAGTAACACTGTTTCTTCTGGTTTTTATGCAAACTGACTGAGTATCTTTGAATTTATTTTGGAATATCTATACTTTTTAGGGACAGAGGGTTGGTTATCGAAGGTAAAAATTTGGTACTTTGCCACACTTCAATCCAGCTAACAACACAGTGTCACTAACATTCACAGAAAACTCAGTTTCTGAATAGAGAGAACAGCAATATGTAAATGACTGAATAATGCTTTAGGCAGATGCTTTGAAAATATATATTATGCATATATTCTCTTGGCAGGCTGTAAAAACTCACAACTCATGGATGTATTCACTGTATTGAAATACTAGATAAGCTGCCTTTATGCCATGTAATTAATCAGTCTGAAAGAAAAGGTATGTTACCGCTCTTTATTTAATTACTTTGTTAATATGTTACAGAGATTCAAAGAGCTTGGCCTTGAAAGGGAGGTGCTTAAGATCTCTAGTGTCATACCTTTATGAAAATTTTTTTTTCCTCACATCCAGCAACTTACAAGATAAGATCAATGGGTAAATTTGTGTGAGAGAAATAAAGCTGATCACTAAATTAAGAAAATGCTCTGTGTTTATTATGTTTAAAATGTACTACTTTGATTACTGCTGTGAATTCCCTTTCTCTAGGATTTGTGCTCTGACAGCAATTTAAGTTCAGAATCTTCTAAAAAAGACTATTGAGAATTTTTGCACCAGCTCCTGTGCACCCAGATTTTCGGGCTGTACAATGGAGTGGCTGAAACAGCCTTCAGTGTTCTTTTATCAACTAGTATTGGCCGATTGGGAAACTTCCTGCTTCTAAGCAAGTGCAAATATGCTTTGAAGTTGAAAATTGAACTGACAGTTTGAAAATCTTTGTATACACAAATTAGGAACTGTTTATATACTTTCACTTTTCTATTCTTATCTCCAACTTATTGCCTAAAGTTTCCCTTTAATTAATAATAATAATTTTTAAAAGAGCCTTCAAGTGAATAAACCATATCCTAGAAGCACTCAATAGCTACAATTAAAGGAATACCAGATCAGTGTCTAAGAAACTACTGAAGAAGAATCCTAGGCCAAGATACTTCCAAGTTAAGAATCAAAAAAAAAAAACCAGAGTCGCACTAGGCTATAGTTTGCTGTGGAACTGAGTATTTTACCTTGATCACACAGGGCCTAGTTTGTGTGAATGCACTCTAGGGAGCACTCTTTATAGACTGAGAGATATTGGCTATGCAAAACCAGATCTAGCTTCCTTATGTTTTCCCTTTGATTTCTACTGCATGCACACTACTTTTCAGATCAGGCAAGCTTGAAAAGGAAAGTTGACAGCAGAGCCTCTGCAGGACTACCCTTTAAAATAATAGTTCAGAATTCATACTTATTCAAAATGAAAGCAATCATCCACCAGAAAATGCAATATTAACATTAAAAACATAAATAGATACACCTGTGCTTTTTGGATTAAACAGACTGTGGAAATACCTATAGTTATACAGCTAGTAACCAAAATAATTTTAAGTCACTGAAGCACAGTATACACATGAAGAAAAATATATTTGTGTCGTGGTTTAACCCAGCAGGCAGCCAAACACCATGCAGCTGGTCACTCATCTCCCCCCCTCCCCATCTCCCGCCCCGTCCCCACAGTGGGATGGGAGAGAGAATCAGGGAAAAAAAATAAAATACATGGCTTGAGATAAAGAGTTTAATAGGACAGCAAAGGAAGAGAAAATAATAACAATAATAATGATAAAAGACTATACAAAACAAGTGATGCACAATGCAATTGCTCACCACCTGATGATCAATTGCCCAGCCCATCCCAAGCAGTGAGCGCAGATTCCTGCCCCCTGGCCAGCCCCCATTTATATACTGAACATGACGTCTATGGTATGGAATATTGCTTTGGCCAGCTTGTCCTGTCTACGCTCCCCCTCAGCTTCTATGGGAAGCTGATAAAGTCCTTGACTTAATCTAAGCATTACTTAGCAACAATTAGAACAATACGTGCTATCAACATTATTCTCATACTAAATACAAAACACAGAAGCTACTAGGAAGAAAACTAACTCTATACCAGTTGAAACCAGGCCAAGTTCTAAATTGCAGAAGTTGCTTAACATTCAAGTAAGCAAATTCGTAACTCTTTTGGACAATAAAAGTGGGTTAAAGGACCTCAGAGTGTAACCTGTAAGTTAAAACAGATGTGAAGTTCAGCACTCAGCTCTGGGTGAGCCACCTGTACAATGATACCTGACCAAGTAACAAAGTATACAGCTGTGCAGATCTGTGAATGACTAAATAAGGTGTGTTTGGATGTACTATTGGTATTAAGTCCAGCAGAAAGAAACGTTTGTAGGCAAATGTTTCACCAAAATCATTCGCTCACAAAACTGTTAGGTTTTTCAATGTTGCAGTTATCATAAACATTTAAGTATTTTATTTCTACATAGCAGCAAAGCAAAATGGAGATCTCTTGCTCTTTCTAATTAACTTTCTAAATTTTCAGATCTGTTAAGCATCTCATATTATTTGATCTAACCGCTGCTGAATTTTGTATTCTTAATGGAATTTGGCCAAGGAGCAAACCAACTACACAAGGCAAGGTTCAGTTTACAGAACACAGATGTCTGCTGTCAGCAGCACTCACCGAAAAGCTCATGGAAATTGGTTTCAAAAGGTATTTCAAATGAACTGTATACCTCTCATATTCAGATAATATAGCCTAGGGTTTTTTGCAAGCCTTAATGCTGTAAACAATACAGTAACCATGACAAATTCCAGAATCATCCAGAACTCTGGTACCACTTTAATAGGTAACTTTGAATAACTATGTAATAATAAAAATTTTCTTTGTGCAGGCAGTTGAGTTAGTCATAATAAAAGGCTTATATGTGCCAGTTCCCTATTATTTGCAAAATACATTTGTCAGCAAGCCCCACATGCTCATGAAAAGCCATTTAAACACTAGAAAACAGAGTCTTACATTATCTGTGGTATACACAGGCCCATATTAAAATCCCTAGAATTATATCTTCCTTTCTTTTATAGGAAAGGCAATGAGAGGCAGGGGGGAAGGAAAACAAGGTTTTTGAACAACAACAACAAAAAAAATAGTTAATCTGTTAAAATGAAGTTAAGTATGAGGTCCTAGGTATCACTGAGATTCCAAAAGTCCCTGCAGAATGCGAAGCTTTTATTGAAAATTACATTTAAATGTTTTAAAAAATTTTCCTTTTTCTGATTACTACTTAATTATTAAGATACCTACCACTTTTATGAGTAGGTTTCCACACTGAAAATGCTACTTAAACTTTTCTTGAAGTCTGGTAGTTTGACTGGATTTTCACTTGGGTTTTGACTTTGTCAGTGTCCAGCAGAAAACATCATTACCACAGTGAACTTTGAAGCTCATCTTAATCTGTGTAACAACACAGCTTCTTTTACATCATTACAGATGATCTTGTTACATTGCTCATATGGGTAGTTATGGGCAGTTCTGCTGCTTCACAGGGTATAGGCCTTGTTAAAAATACTGTAAGCATTCAAAACAACTTCAACACACGATCCACATATTTGTGTACCAGTCTCCATCTTACAGCATAGGAGTCAACCACTTAGGCCGAATAATTAATTTTTGCCTATACCTTACAAAGGTTCCTAATACCACTGTAGGAGAAATCTGTTCTCTTACCTTATAAAGGTAGAACACAATCTAAAAGCAAACTATTATTTTAAACTGTAAAACATCTCATTTTCCCTTACCCCTAATTACATCAATGGGAGTTCCATTAAGCTTTTTATGGAGTTGGTATAATCCTAAATGAAGAATAATATCTTACTTTTCAAATTTCATCTTAGGACTTCTCATTCCTATTCAGCTAGTGATTTCATTCAAAATAGCATTTACAACTTCTGATTTATACAACAAAATCATATATCTCCCAACTCCAAATTCTGCCACTGTTCACCTCCTCCATGATCACCCTTATCAGCAAATTATTCTGTATCTTATGGTTATTCATACATAGTATGAAATAATTATACTGTGATATCAAAGTACAAATACAGGTGCAGAAAGCTAATGTTGCAGTACTTAATCAATTGTGCTGTATCTTGCCCAAGCAAGGTTATCAAAGTTTTCCATCCTATAAAGCACAATCCAGTAGATCTTTTACTTCAATTGCACAAAATATGTTCGTAACAAAAATGTAAATTTAAGGATTTATATATTCAACTTTGGAAAACAGAAAAACACAGAAACTAATTTCTATGTTAAAATATTATAAAGCACTCAATATTACAAAGTATGAGCATGACAGTGTAAGCATATTTTAAGTGTTCCTTCAGGTTCTAGAAATATTTGGGATCAAATGGTACTCTCCTTCTCAAAGTAAGTTTTGGTGAAATTGGTGATAATTAAACCAATATATTAAAAAAAAAATAAGTACAGGGAGATTAGATAAATCAAACTGATATGCACATGGTAAAAAATACTTAGTTTATTTTAGTATTTCACTATGATTTTTGTTTTATGCACTAAAATGGATGTAGCACATGTTCTTTTCAATCAACTAGGCAAAATAACAACATGCACTTTCTATTACTGCTTATCATATTACAATATATTCATTTACAGGTAATAAGATTAGATTCATTGCTATTCTCATTTTGTAGGCCATTTTTCATTTAATCTTCTTATGGTAAAAAAGGGGGAATTTCACCTTCATGTATAATAAAAACCAAACAATGTTATCTTATCAAAAGCAACACAGCCAAGCATGTTATATCCTATTTAGTTAATGCAACCAGAGAATAAAAAATTAACATCTTACCTCAGACCAAAGATATGTGATTGTTCATAACTGAATAAGGAATGAATTTTTGCTTCTGAATTCAAAATTATAAGCCTGTCGATGATATCCTGCCAAAGGAAGGCAAATGTAAAAAACTCACGTACGATTTTTTTATTTTATGCACATAATAGTTTCATAGGGATGTTTACTATAAAATGAAACCTATTATGAAAACACACATTGAAATTATTTCTGTAAGAAGAGGTGCTTTCCACCATAGAAGTCAATGGCAAAGAGAAACCATACAGAAGGTTGGGGGGGGGGGGGGGGGGGGAAATCTCAGTTAAAAAAAATAAATCACTAAACATACAAAAAGATCCTAGCATATCAAGTACCCTATTTTTTATTTAGTATTAAACCACAACAAAAAAAGTTAAACTGTTTTTTTTTTTTTTTTGTATGTTTGAAACGTGTATAGATCTATTTTAATGACAATAACAGCAAATCCTTTAGAATAATACCCTTTCTAACTACAGGCTTCAAAACACGGCCATTTATTCTCACTGTAACAAGGCTTGGCTTAGATGTTGAGGCTCACATCTTTCATCCTACAGCATCTCATGTAATAGACAACAACCTGTGGCTCCTTCCCACTTCTTCCACAAATCCAATCTAATTATCTTCCCCTCTGGTTCACTGCATATCCAAACTGCTTTTGAAGAAATTATTTCATTAAAAGACTAAGAAATGCATAAAAACATTCACTGATGTTATCGTCTCAGAGACAGATTGCTGTGCTATGGTCAGAAGAAAAACTACAAAGTCCTTATAGGCTTTATTTAATCTGGATTAAATCCAAACTTTTATTTTCTCCACATGCAAGAAATATAGTCTCAGAGAAAGCGGAGAAAGTTATTATTCAACTGGTTAGATCAATGAGTCATTTCAATATGATATGAGAGAAAAGTTAGGATCTCCATACTTACATGAAATCAGCCAAAGCTCTGTTTTTCAACACAGAGAAAAGTAAACACCACAAGTAAAACTCCCAGTAGCAGAAAAAAATCTAGAACTTGTCACAGTAAACTGTCTTCATAAAATGCATTGTTATTCAAAATACAGTGAAACTGTATTTTACCTATTAGATTTTTTTGGACAGTAGGGGAGAGGGCTATGAAGAATGTACTTTTTCCGCATAGTATGTTCACAATGAAATTCACAATAAAATAATTAAACTTGGAGCTCAAGACTCTTTATAAAATCGGTAATGCAAGCAATTGATTTTTGGGAGGCTTAAAGCTTTTTAGGTATTTGCATGTGCAAAGAGTTAAATGCTAAGGTATATTTCTCTGCCAACAACCTCCTCCTCTCATCTACACATCAAAGCTTGGAGCCTGCAAAAGAGTAGAAAGAGTGGGCACAGAGAAAGGACTATTGAGAAAGCAGACCAAGCTCTGATTTGGGATATTAGGAAGGAGGATAGTGAACAAGGTCCAACCAGAAAAATTTGCAGATAAATCTGCACTGCTCAACTAGAGTGCACAGCTTAAATATTACAGGTAGGACGTCACCTACTTTGAATACCTAAGATACACCACCTAAATATAAGAGTCTCCATAATCACTGCGGGGCGGGGGTGGGGGGGGAATAATTTCCACCTGCTTAAACATGTCTTTCAAAGCTACAGATCTGGAGGGTACCTTCCAAGCTAAATTCCTTTGAGTATGTGTACTGTAGAAACTCTCAAAGCAAGAGTGGAGGCAGGCAGAAGGACCCTGATTCATCTGCTCCATTTTCTAAAATATTTTTATATGGCAAACAAGTTTAAAAAAAAAAAAAACATGAAAAAAAAAAAAACAAACAAACAGGCATGTATTAAGAAAAACTTTCTCAAGGGCACAAAATAAAAACCTGATTTGTCATCATTTAGAAGTACTAAAAGCTCAACTGATAATCTGTTCAGTCAATGATGCAACTGTTTAGCCAAAAATACAAAGGAGGAAAAAATGTTTAAATCCTGTGTGTTTAAGAAATAAAGGGCATGCAAAGATGATTAAGTTCTGTGCATTATCAAATATAGTTCAGCATAAATACTACAAGTCAGATTCTGTGGCAATGTGATGTGACTCAGAAATATAGAAAAACGAAGCATACAAAGCAATTAGGTCTTCTAACCAAATCTTCTAGTGGCACCGGAGTTGCTTTTACTTTGCTTTCCAACCATAGTTACATCTGTTCAAATTTTTCTTTATCTTTAGCTTTCTGCAATCACTGCCCAAAAACATGGTTATAATAAATCTTCATGTCCACTTAACCCCAGAAGTTCTCTGAATACTTAGACTTAGTCATTGTATGTTAAATTAACATTCGACGAACTGACCATTTCCCTTCTGTTAACTACTTAATCTTGACTGTCTAGGTCAGGCTTACAGAACCCACTGTTGTACAGTATGTAAGTGAGCCAAACCCCATCCAAAACATCCGTTAACAGTTCAGGGAACTTTTAAAAATTGTATCAGTATTGCTATTTCCAGAAACCTAGAGAATCCTGTCAAACTACTTAAGTGCCTCAAAAGCCAAAACAACATTGGCTTTCAAAAGTCACAAAAATACTTACTTAAGATCTACCCCAATCTGAAAGCTCTCAAACATGTATCATCTTCAATATACGTCTATCTCCCCTGCTCCCAGTGCCTGAGAAAACTTGATGACTGAGCAGAACTATCCGTCAGTGGACACACAAACATTGAGTGTATTGGAAAAACAAAATTTATCATCCTATTTTCTCCTGAAATCATCGAAACAGTGTTACAAAAAAGAACTACAAAAGTCCCTTCCAAACACAACATACACTATTATGATATACACTAAACAACTTAAACTAGCTTGAGCTAAAAAAACCACTTTAACACAACAGCAATTCAAAGTGCTAGCTCATTAGAAAAAAACCTGATTTTAACTGCCAGTCAAGGTCAGAGATTAAATTTGCCTACACTTTGTAGATGAAAAAAAAAAAAAAAAAAAAATTGCAGTCGGATGAACTAATACAAAATAATACTAAATACAGAAATGGTGACACCATTTTTCTTAGCACTGAAATATGTCTTAATCAGTAACTTTCCAGTTAGTGATTTTTTTCTGTGTGTGAATCACCTGCACTATTGAGAAAGCTTGAGGTTTTGGTTGGGTGTTCTTTTTTAATTTTTTTTCAAATCCACAGACAGTGTGATAGAGCAATATTATATAAAATACAAGTATAGAGATTTTCCAGCATGTATCTGTATGCACATACAGAGGTGTTTATGTAGGTCAATTTTTTTTCCATGGAAAACCATAATTCTAACACAAGTCAGAAAAGATGATCTTTAAATTAGGCATCAAGTTTTATACTATCTTTAGGATTTCAAAATGAAAATTCAGGTTAACATGAAGTGATATGTGTATATACTGCCCTCATGCTGTATATAATACAAAATGCAGAAAATTTCAAAATCTTTCAGTAAGAAGAAAAAACTTATTCTATTATTGCAATAACATTTTCTCAGGAAAAATATCTTCACGGAAGTATTTATTTTTCTTTCAAAATAAAAACTATACTTACAATAATATCTGTAGGTACTTCGCGGAGTGAATACATTGGTTTATTTGGTATATCTTGTTTACTCAGGAGCTCAAAAACTGCAGGGTAAGTGAGCAAGTTTATCAGAGACAGAAAAGACTAGAGAAAGAAAAAAAAGGGAGGACAAAAGGGAATTTTAATCAGTTAAGTATAACCAAATAAACTTTAAAAATTATTTGCCATTTGCTTTAAGTTTGTTCTTATCCTTCTTTGTAGGCTGAACTTGACATAAAAAGAGTTGCCCAAAATAAGACTGCAAACCCTAGCAAGTGTCTATATAACCTAAAAGTGCAGTAGTGTCTGTGAAACATGTATTATCTAACAAATTGTACAAGCAATTTTGAAAATTATAACATCGTCATTATCACATAATTCTAAAATCTAGAGACACAGCATACTTGAAAGCATGTCACTCTCCCTGATATTACTACAGTAACAGGAGACATGAACTGTTGGCCAGTATTTTAAGACTTTCACTTCTGTCGTGATTGTTATTTATTATTTTATATGGACTTTAATGGATCCTTGGCATTGTGACCTGCCATGCAGCAAAGGAATTCTTTCAATCAGTCATCCTTTGACTAGTGTATAACACTAATTTTGCCCCACATGCCAAGAAGTAGGTATAGTCGCAATAAAAATTTACAGAAAGGTATGTATCATCCTATCTGAAATAGGGCACTGTTTTTTCCATGCCAATACAGAAGACTAAGTAATTTCTCACCTTCTGACAGCTTCGGTCAATAGGGTCAACTGGAGTAGATTTGGGTTGGGTTATCCTCACATCGTCTTTTCCACACTCCAAAAGAGCCCATAATTCAGTTACAAGTGCCTTTATAAAACCTAAAACAAATTTTTCTTCTAATCATCAGAATGGCAAGAATACTAAAAAAACAATTTTCATATTAAAAAACATTTTACACCATAATTCTAACTCAGATTCTCAAAATTCTCTATACTGTGGACTAAAATTTCACAAGACAGACTTTCTGAGGGTTACTCTCCCTGCTATTCTCAATCCTTTAGTCAAACTACCTTTCTACAGCAGTCTGCTTATATTCAATCTAAAATCTACAGCAACAGTTTGCAAACATTATTATACTAGAGTAGGATGATATTTATATAACTTCCATGTAAATGAGCTGCTGACCTTCTTTAACAAGTTAACTGCTACAGATCAAGGCTTAGCGGTTTTAAAAAAATGTACTTTCTGTAACTCACTAATAAATAAAAACATAGCAAAATGAAAAGTTAAAGACTGGAAAAATCTTTTTAAGAGAAGCACTACTAGCTGAATTTAAAATGTTAAATGTTAAAATAGAAAAGGAAGGATAGCCATCTAACTCTGAAATCTCCAAATATAAGTTATAGGCTTAATACAAGCTTTACATACATTACACAACCTCCTCTCAAGGTTGAAAATCAATGCTGATTATTTTCGGTCTACCAGTTGTCTTTGACGCCAAGGGCCATAAGAAGCAACTTGGCTGAGAACCTTAAACAGGACAGGTGGGTTACTCCTCAAGTAGATCGGCTCCCTGCTTTCTGCAAGATCTCAGAGGCATAAATAACAAGCAACTAACAATTAGTTTCCTTGACTGGCAGAATTTGCCTGCCTTTCTGACAGTCTTTCAGTCAAATCATTTTAATCACACTCCAGCCACTTCTAGATACTCAGAGAAAATATTTGCAACTTTCATATCTCATGGACTTCGTTAGCAACTTAAGACAGCAGCTTTACTTTATTGATAAGATTCTAGTTTTAACATAATGACTACTTAGACCACCAGGTGGTATGGCAACAGTTGAGTTATCTGAGAATGAATCTGAAGGGACTTTGTGGTATGAGTTGACCTATGAGAAAAATCGTCAATTCAGATAATCTAAATTCAATCTCACTATTGTGTAAGAGCGCCAAAGACATTCAGGCCTTTGCAATTTCTCAGTCTTTGAGCAGTCAGTAGCCACAGAAAAGTACATACAAATTACAAAAAATCAATAGTTATTAATTCTGATCTGTAGCTCAATAAGAAGCACTTAAAAAATAAGTTGCTAACAATTTGCAATAGATATAAATGTCTTCATACACATACAGGAAATTTCTGGAAATCCAAACCAATGAAGTAAAGATTTTGCTTAATTTATGAAAAAAACAAACAAACAAAACAAAATCCAGCATCAAGATAAGCAAATGAGTTAAAAGCTGGAAAGAATAAATTTCCATCAACAAGAAATCAACAGATATTTAAGCAGTCTTTGCTAATTATTCCACTCAGCTGATCTTTTTTAACATCTTTCTCACAATCTTTTCTAATATGCAAGACTACAGCATGTAAGTATTTATAATAACATCATTCTTCAATTTACCTGAACTCTGTAGAGCTACTGCACCAGTGGGTGTTGTTGCTATTTGTGTAACAATCACTCTATTACCAAACCCTTCATATTCATTTGTCTGTTAGTAACAAATAAAAGCACAGTGTTAGTTATTCAGAGGGCATGAAACTCTCAAGTGATCTCTTAAATATTGATCTTTCCTACACTGTTTACAGAATTTAATCCACTGTATGGTTAGACTCGAACAGTTCATAGATACTATCCTCTACAGACTTAGCAGGGTCAGATTCAAAACTAAACACCTTTATCAAGTACCTTAGCAAAATTTAAATGCAAAATACTATGGTTGAGACATGCAACATCAGCAAAGAATAAAAATGTTAGTATTACAATGATTTTTTGCACACATTTAGTAGGATGTCTGTAACATCATGGTTTTTCTCCTAAAATGTATATTATCCAATTTTTTTGTTACATTTCAAGTATTGCCTAGCATATCTAGATTTCAACACCATCTACCAACATGGTCTAGAAAAATTTGCACTTAGAAGGAAAAAAAAGAAAAAATATTTTGCTTAGCATTTAAAACTTTACAGTAAAAAAAAAAAATCAGAAAAACTAAATAAAAACCTGACATACTGAAGATGAATAACATCCAACAAGCTTAAATCAGTGTGGCACCAATATCAAAGAAGATAAGCTACACTTTAAATTCATCTTTGCAAAAATTGAGTGACGAAATGGTTTCTGGATTTATTTTCTTATTATTTTCTTTCTTCTTTATTTTATTAGAATCATTAAAAGAAAGAAAAATTGTAGACACTCTATAATGCTTACCTGGAGTTTTTTTGATAAACTGCTGAACATAAAGTTCACACAGTCATTCATGGAACCCGTACTATGAAGCAGAAATAGTCCTTTGGGCGTGGCAGAAAAATTTAGCAAGGCATCTAACAAAGTCTCTTCCCACAACAAACTGCAAGAGTAGCAAAATAATAATTAAAAAAGGTATGTAAAAAATCATGGGAAAAAATAAAAACTACAATTTCTAACTCTGAAAAACAACATTTCATTCACTGGACTCTATGTTTATTCCATATGTTTACATTAGTTTTTAAAAAGCATTTGGGAAAGTTATATGCATTAGACTGTATTTTGTACAAACATTTAAATTCATCCGGGCAAAACTGAGGTTAGGAAGGAACACAGAATAGCAAGATGATATAATGGGGAACCCAAAAGACCCATCCCATCCTTAAATGTACTTACGACTTTCTACCCGAGTCTAGACAAATCGTTTAAGGTATTAATGTGGCAGTTACAAACTGGCAAAGCAGGCACACAATTTCTCACTAATATAAAAACACTGAGGAACTAATAAAAACTCACATTTGATGAGATAAAGGCTCCTGTTAGAAAGTGATACAGAATTATGAAAATAAGATGCTATATACACACAATAGCTTCATGTACTAACAGGAGCAAATGGAAAATATTTTCTACAGACATGGCAGGAAGAACAGCAGTTGCAAGAGTAGTCTGCCCTACAAAATATTCTGTGCCCTAAAAAGAAAAGTGAAGCAATTACATCACCTTTGACTAGGTACCGTCCCTGCAGGTATCACTAGACTCTTCTGATTCTGCTTCTCTAAAAGCATTTGCTTACTGGATTCTCATCTCTAATTCTCATTTCTCATTTTGGACTCCCATCACCAGCAAGCAGCATGCAGCTTTTCTTGTAGCAGTCAACCATTACTCCAAACTTTAATCACTTCTCCTGCAGAATCCCTGCCATGTCATGTTCCGAAGCAAAAATTTCACCCAAAAATATATAAGCATGTCTTGTTCCATAGTTAAATGAAAAATCTAGATGCTAGGAGGAAATTGTAGCTTATGTCTATGGCAGTGATTACTAACAGAGTCCTCAGTCAGAGCTCTGCATGCCTACATTTCTTTTACCGCTAGATTTGGATTGCTATAACCAGTTCACATGCCACCACCACAGACTAGAGTAATAACTGGTTAAGGTATCTTTGCAAATTATACATGAAATTTATGGTAAAGTATAAACAAGAATCTACTTAATTAACTAGGTTCTGCACTAGCACCAACATCAACCTGAATTTTCAGGCTCCCAAATATTTGTATATTTCTCATCCTAATGCATACAAACTTCTAAAAGGGACGTTAAGTTTTAGTACAAAAGGAAGGATGCCTTTCACTTAATATGCATCAGGCTTTCAGCCAGAATGCTGCCAATCTTGCTATATAATATTTTGAAGATGTCGATACCATTCAGCAGAACAGCATTTTAAATCAACACCACACCAAAGCCATAAGATAAACTCCGACAGCGATTTTGTTTTATGCTTTCTAATTCACATTTTCATCAAACCAATTTCTGTAGTCAGAGAGAATCAACTATTAGTCAATTTTACATAGATTAGACACAACTCTATAAGCCAAGAAAGTCCTGAAAGGTCAAGAACAATTTTGTAACTCTACTCAGACCTATGCTAGGATGACTTCACTCTACCTACATCTATGCTTTTGGCAAAGAACCCCACAGGGTCATAAGATGCCTCAGCTGTGGAGAAAGTAGCAGTGTGTGTTCGTATTTGTGCATATGCATAAATTAAGCATCAACTTACATGTTTTTGGACTCCAGACTTACTGAAGAAGTTGAGTCCACACCAGTTACAGGGGTAGGTACTCTTTCTGAAAGCAAACTCGTCTGTGAAATAAAAAAAATAAATAAATACCTCCTTACTGTTTATTTACACCATTTTTAAACTCCAGATCTTGCTCGTTCTCTTGTTAGAAATTAAAAAAATAACAGTGACCAGGTTGTAGTCTGGCCTTTGGCACAGAATACACTGTTCTACTACATTTTTTATTCCAGAAAAACTTATTTTTTTTATTTTCTCCTTAGGCACAAACCATTTTAAAGGTAGTACATTATTTAAATTTTTATTAAAAGTCTTAAAATAAAAAATGCCTTTTTTTTTTTTTTTAACTTTTTAACTGGAGACTCACAAAGCAAAAAATCAGTATTAAAAAAATCAAAACAAAAAACCAGAAACCAACTCTTTACTCTACTTCTGTCACAGGTAATGGAAATAAATGCCTCGAGTCAACAACTCATTCCCAAATTTATTAAGTAATTCTTTCAATTTTTATTATATTCATTTATAAATTCTATAAATGTATCTATATTAGTATGGATATAATTAAAGGTACAGACACAGATAAATATATATACACATTTTTATATTTGATGGTGTTTCTAATTTAAATTATGTTTGAAAATAACTGGTGTCAAAACCACTGTATATTTAAGGTGAATGATTTAAGCTGGTTTATGTTTCCAGGGATAAAAAGCATAATGCACCAGTCAAATGAAAGCGAGCAGTTGTTAATTTAGTCTCTTATAAATGTGATCTAATAAATCCACAAAAGATTCCTCTGTTAAACTAGTCAGTTGTCCTGGATCTGTTAAGTTCCCTTTTATTATCACCTGTACAAATTCTGTCCCAGAATTCCAGCAGAATCTGCCAATAAAAAAAATCATTTCTCCATCAGTCTTAAAACTCCAGGAGATGTGTAAAATAGGAGGAAACATATTACCAGTCTATCCATTAAAAAACTGTCACTACTGCTTGGATAGAATCCAAAGTCCACTATTTTTGCTACACAATAAATGGTAGAATATTTTATGAACTGTAGATGTTTTAAAATTGAAAAATTACCAAAAATAATTTAAAAAGTAATCAAGATGGCAGAGTTGAAAATGTGACTTTCCTGTACTAACATGTTGATTCCTGAAGTCCTGAATATGTAGATTCCTCTTCAGTCTCGATTTGACCTCCAAAGTGATGTGAAGAGGCATTTTGTCAGTTAAATGTTTCATGATTGTTTTTAAATTCGATACATTCAGCCTACTTATCTTGTATGTGTCAAAACAATTTGTCTAAATGATGTTCTATACCATAATAAATTATTTTAATGTGCAAAGAAATCTTTTGTGCATGTGCAAATGCTGTGCTGCTTTAGAGCAAATAACTGGAAATGCCCATCAAATGCATGTAACAGTCTGCTTGTGATAAACATTCAATAGAGTAACAGGTTAGTTCAAGTAAGACTGTCTAGTTACACAATAGAAAAGCACAGAAAGACAGACAGATTATTGAGTTATGTAAATTATAGCATGACTCAAGTGAACTAAACTCCTTAATTCAGTGAAATTCTAAAGCTTTCAATGCAAGGAAGAATCTAAGTTTCAAAACCAACATTCTTTGATGAGAAACAGTTACTGTGATACAATTATGATTTTAAGTAATAATATATTTTATTTTCAATCAAAAATGTAGGCTTTCATGATAATATTCACGTATAAAAGCAGTGAGAAATACCCACAAGTTGGCAATTTAAAGTCTCCCTTCTATTCATGTTCTATCTTTCTAATACTTTCTGCCTGAGTTTACATTGTGACTGTATTTTAAAAATTTCTAATCATAATAAAAGCATACAGCATTTGACAGGAAGAATAGCTGTTCCATTCTCTTTGCATCGCATTCAATCTCTCTCCTGCTTCCTTGCCTCCAAAAAAAAATGTTTAGTTTTTTAGCCAATTTTTTCTTCCAGCATGCTTTGATCCTTCTCTAAGAAAACATTTTACAATTACTGGAGGAAAATAAAAAGAGATGGTTCCATTTTTCAGTATGAAGTGAAACAACACAGCTAAATTTTGTTTTTTTCACTGAGTTCTACTCCCTATAATTTAAATATGCTTTCAGTTTAGCTGGAAGCCAAAGTTGAAGTTTTGTATGCTACCTCTACCCAAATGCTGCCAAGAATATTTTAAGGATTCAAACATTTGTTTGAATTTTACTTCACTGCGAACTTTATGAAAACCGCTCTTGCAGCATCTGCTGTCATTTTGCCATCTTAACTAAATTTTTAGAGTAATAGATAAGACTTTTCACACTGCATACAGCTATCAGAACAATGAAAATAGAAAAGTTTAGTGAATAAAGCAGAGATCCATATACCTTGTTCAGTAAATTTATAACAGAAAGCAGAATACACAGAACTGTTGGACCCAAGCTCTTTCACGCAGAAAAAGCATTAGACTAGCAATCAAACTGAACTTGAAGTACAGAGTCTATACTTCATGAGATAACCAAGTACACAGGTAAGACAAGAACTCCTATTGTCCCTTGAGAACATTTCAATGGCATCTAACTATTTAAGTCAAATATTTCGAATCTCCTTTTTTCCCTCCATATCTCCCACCAAAACTAACTAGTTTAGCCTAAAAATTACTAAGACCACATCTCAAGAGTTTTTCCTTAAATATCCCAAACCAAGAGCGAAGACCAGATCTGTGGTGGACAGTGGCTATCATGACATCAGGTGACCTCTAGCATCAAGGACAACGTTTAGAAAGGAGTTGATCTATGAATGGTAGGCCTATTGATGCATCTTGAGAGTTCCTGATTTAATCTCAAGCTTCTGCTACGTTCACATAGAGAAGGAAAATTTGAAAAGTAGAACTTCCTTTTTAGAACAATTCCAAGCATTATCTTTCCACTTAAATATAAGCAACCTGAAGCAAAGAACACCTATTACATAAGCTGAACCTTTACAGTAAGATTTTAGCCAATCTTCCCAAACCAAAATAAGATTTACCTTTTTCCAGGCCTCTGCAATAGATTCATGCAAGCCATAAGGAATTAGCATCTGCAGGCCTTCACAAGTTCTGTACATCTGACGACATACAAAAATGAAAGCTCCTTTAACAACTGGCAAAATCTCGGATCCAGATAAAAGAGAAATGTCGTCATGAAGAAGTTTCTTTGTAAACTGAACAATTACATGAACAGCTGCAGGACTAGAAATAAAATAACACTTTTAAAATGTTAGTTTGTAGTCATCAATAAGCCTTGAAACAAATCCTCTGACTAAACTTATTTAAAATTTTCTAGGGGAAAACAAACTATGGAAAAAAACTATGACCCACTATGGAGTGGCCAACTATATTACAGCTTGTAATACCAGCCAAAAGAAAAGAGATGTACAACAAGCGATTTTTCTTGGGCTACAGGTCTACATAAAGCAAAAACGCATCCATTGTCTTCCATCCAGCCCACATAGCCATGAACTACATAGACTGTGGTTTTTAGAGGAGTCCAGTTGGGAAGAGTAACAAGACAATCATTTTAGTTTCTGCTTAATCAGTGTTAAGCATATCACTACACGGCAAAAGTTTGTCCTTGTTCTTCCTTTTTCCTTCCAAGATCTCCTTTTGAAGTCTTCTAGGTTTGCATTGCAAAGGAAAACTCTTTCTCCAAAATACTTTTACTTCCAATGCCCCTTAAAAATATATGCAACTTCTGAGATTCCTCCACTTAGAAGATATACATTTCACACATTTTCATGACCTGCAGCTTAGATATTTTTAGAGGCTAGTCTCAATTTTACTGCCTTGTTTCAAGTTTTGGCATCAACTAACAATATACTACCCACAGGTAGTGTTACAAATGTCAGTTTCTGATACAAGATCTGTCTCTACTAGATGTATTGAAAAGTGAATGCTACATTAAATCTATTCTTTCAATAAATTAGGTTGATTTTTAATATTTATTCCAAAAACAAACAAAAAAAACAAAGAAGAGAGGCCTTTGGCCTGAACAGGAGCTCTATGAATATAAGGGAACTACATTCAGAGAAAGGAAAGCTCTCACATGCGTAAGAAAAACAACTGAACCATGGAAATCTCCCTTAATAAAAGTATTTCTTTAACTTGTCATTTCACCTGGTTTACACATAAGTGTCTCCCTAATATATTCTCTAAAACACTACTTTACTTCATAATCAGATATTTCACTCCAAACATAAACAAACCCTATCACGTTATAGATAAATGAAAAAGAGAAAATGAGTCTCATAAGACTAATGTAATTCATTAAAGTACTCACTAACGCTACTCATTAATGTACTCTTACCTATCTTCTCTGGCAGTTTTTTCATTTTCTCCATAAAGAAGAAGAGAAAGACCATCTTCTACAGCAGCAATCCTTGCCAAAATATCAGCTACATGAATTAAAGTGGTTTCAAGACAATTTACATACACCTATTTGGAAGAAAGGAAAAAAACGTTTTCAATTCAATGCTTTTGTGAAAGCTGTTTATTCAAGTCTGGCTTATGTAGCAGAACCTGAAGGTCACCTTTGTGATGATTGCCTAATGGCTTAAACAAAATAAGTAAATAGCCTATGTTCAAACGCTATCACATAGAAATCTTCATCACAAATGGCAATAATTGCCACTTTTAATGATTATGGCAGAAGTTCAATGACTGCACAGATATAGAGAACAGACATTTCTAAATTCCTTTTTCTTTTTTCCCCACCATGAATGTGAAAAGGCTTTTGATATGCCATCTAGGGGTATAAGAGCAATAGCTGAATCAAGGTGAGAAACATGCTAACTCCCTCATTGCTGCATACGCATTGGCAACTCTTTGGCTAGAAATGGAATTCTAGTTCCCAAGATCTGCGTCCACCTCACTTCTAGGCTGCGGCAGGCCCAAATGGCTTTGGAATCATGAGGAAAGTCTGGAGCAAAGCAAGAGTCATCTGCCAACTCCTTATTCACTTCAGAGCACTGTATAGGCACAATTAGGCTGTAATCAAGCAGACTTGAACATTTAACGCTGGGATTCAGACTGTTCAGTCTGGTACCATAACTAATGAATGTAGTACCAAAATTAATGCTGAACTGGCCATTGCTCATTAATAAGTGAAGTTAATATTCTAATAGTAGACAAGCAGAACATGGGTGCTCCATGACGAACCTGTCAGGCTAGGGCAGGATGTTCTGCAAGGGACAAGAAGCCAGGAACTGAGCATGATAACAAGGCCAGCAGATGCAGTGGCTTGCCATGGGATGGGCAGGTAGTCCCACCACACCCAAGCAAGGTGAGCAGATGAGGTCCAGTGGTAGTAACTAGGTTCACTCAAGAGTCCTGACCCCCTCAACAGTGACGAGGGATGCACAAGGTTAAGCCAGGAAGCCGAGTCAGTGAGTCAGGGTCAGCACCAGATACAGTAACCAGGGTCAGACACAGCCCAATGATCAGCGTGCAACTGGATCTATAGTGACAAAGCAGGTCTGAGGCAAAGCAACCAAAGTCATGTCTGTGGGTCAGGGTTCAGATCAATGGGACACTAGGCTTCCATGTTGCTACAACATAGCAGAGGCATGGAATGAGGACAAGGATCTCAGCTTAAAAAACACTCCTGAGTGGAAGGTGGAGTGAGTCCACACTGAGGCTTATTAGCAGAGTCATCGCTGGGGGGATCTCTGCTTAGGCTTCCTAGCAGCACTTTCTCAAACAGCTCTCTTCAAGGCTGGACACCCACACTATTACTTATGCTGGTCCTGAGCCCAGGCTACCAAGCCCAGTGGAGTGTAAATAATGGGGAGGTGTGCTCAGGGCCTTATGGTAGACAGCAGCGGTAATTCTGCAGGACTTACACAGTGTCCTAAAGGTGCTCACCCAAACTCTGTTCCTGTCCATATGCCTCAATAATTTGGTCACAAGATAATGAGAGCACATATTCTCATCCAGGGACTGAGAAACACTCCAAATTCCTAGGACTTACCCACAAACATACTTACAAAGAAGGACAGTTTTCAAAGTGAGAACTCCTCTTTGGTAGCTTCCCCCTACCCACACCCTGGACAATAGAGTGGAGTCAACAGTGAGATGAGCTAGGGGGGATTGCTGTTCCCAGTAACACTTGTTAAATATCTAGTACGTCCAAATGGGGAATAAAGCACCACTCTCCTGAAGCTGAAGTCCACTGCTTAAATCTTTTCCACTCTTCTGTTACTCATCACGGACAGCTGGACTCACAAGAGAAATTATTTTTAAAATGCTATGCAATCCAGCTCCTGCTTCTTCTCTTCCAGGTAGCTCTATATTTTATATAGTGCATAGAGGGAAAAATAGTTTTTCTACCTTAAAATTTAAGGCATTTACTATTAATGGTGGTCAAAGTAACCCAAGAGAAAAATACCATTTTGACTTTGGGTTTTTTAGTTAAAATTTTCAGTGATACAGAGGGTTAAAAATCTCCTTCACCTTTTATTTTTAAGTTACTGGGTATCATTGTTGCAGATTCTAAGACAGGAACATACCATGCTGTCACTGTTTCTTCAAGAGCATTATTATTCTGCTTTCCCTGTGCAACAACAAAAAAAAACCCTAAACCACAGTACTTTATTTAAAATGTGAATGCAAAGTTCTGTACCAGCTATGCTTCAGCAGCAACTCAGAGGCTACAGAGCCCAAAAGGTCAATACTGCTGTCCACAAACCAATCCTTCTGACAACTCTGCTTATCACCACCAGGTTTCTCCTCTCCTCTCTACTACTAGTCTGCTTAAAAGGCAAGTAAGGCTTGCGCTTAGCTGAGTGAATTCAGAGCTCAAATGTAAAATAACAGCACTGTGTTTGCTCATCAGGCCCACTGTACAACAAAGGAGGCCCATATGCAGCTCCAGTGTTACCCACCCCCCAACCCCAGCTGAAGAAAGATGTGTACGTGGCCATAGCCTTCTGAGATAGGCATGGCCCAGTATTAGAGTCTAGCATTAGGATTCCTGGGTGTCTAAGAAGTGCCAATGGTTTGGCTGGGAAGAAAAACCAGTTCAAATTCTTGTAAAAGATGAAGAGGGTCACTCTGACTTGGTCTACCTTTTCTAGGTATTGTTTGCCAGAGGCAATACAAAACAATTTGCGCCTTCATTAGAACAAATATGACATATTCACAACACATAACCAACCTACTACAGCTCCTGTGCATTAAATATGCCTGAATATGACCTGTTTTTTTAAACAGACCAGTTACTAAGTCACAGGAGGGTTTACAATTTAAGAGTTCAGCTACCTACGAGAAACAGCTGAGCATGGCAGAAACAAAAAAAAAAAAAAA
>VYXH01002694.1:25275-45650 GCA_013397275.1 Burhinus bistriatus
AAAAAAAAAGGAAGAACTGTTAAAAGTTGAGATAATTTCTTTTTTAACTACTAACACATAATAAAGAAGACAGACAGTTGTATATGCTTTAGAACGCCATGTGACCATAGAGATTGCCTGGGGGATTACACAGGCCTCCACCACAGCAAATCAATGATTGCCTTAGTACTGTTTTTAAATTTGACTATCAGTGTTTAAAGCATATGCAGGCTCAGTCATTTTCTGTACTTGAAAAAATTTGCACTAAATTTTTGCTATGTCCAGTAAAAACAAGACAACTTAAAGTGTTAATCTTGCAAAAGCATCCATGGATAGCCTTATAATAAAATGTATAAGTGTCCTGGTTTGAGCGACACAGGACTAATTTCTTTTCTAATGCTTGGAAAAGTTGTACTTTTAGAAGACTCCAGTGTCTGAATTTGTGAAAATATTTACTTTATAGCCAGCTATGGTGTGTGGGTGTCAAGGTCTCAGTGTTTTCAGGCTCGCCAGGTGCTGGGATGAGGAGGAGCGAGACCCGGGCACTTGATCCAAGCTGGCCAACAGCATTATTTCATACCATGAACGTCACATTCAATATAAATTAGAAAGTTTGCCAAGGAGGGAGGCTCTCCCTTGATGGCGGCGATCCAGAGAACTCCTTGACCTGGTGCCGGACCCTTGAGGCCTTCCCTTCCTCCTGAAGCCATAGCATTCGCAGTGTCCAACATTCACTGTCCACTACTGGGAGTGCACAGCTTCCTACTGCTATCATTGGCTGAGTATAATCCTTGTATATCTTTAGACTGGTATTGGGATCACTATTGGTTCTTTAGTGTTATTACTGTTAATTATTTAGTTTTATTCCATTAAATCTGTTTATATTTCAACCCCTGGGTTTCCTGGTTTTCTTCCCAATTCCCCCTTCCTGTGTGGGGAGGGGTCATCGGGTAATAGAATAATTGTCTAAATGACAATAAATTGTTGTGGGTTTCCCAAACCCTAATAATAAGTAATGCTACTGTACTCAGTACAGATACCCACAGAAAAGCTAAGTTACTGACATGATCAAGTTTTTGCAGGACTATGGTTTTAAGCTTTACAGAAATACATACTTTAAAATATTTACTTGGAAACTGATTGTTTACACTTCTGAAATAGCATTCCAACATTTTTGCATAGGTAAAAATATTTTCAGGAATTAATATGAAGAGTCTTTTCTGAAAAATAAACAAACTGCACTGAAAAAATAATCAGAAGGATACTGACAAAATTCAACTGTGAGAACATAAATGAGATATTTAACTTAGAAACCCAGACTGTCTTTGCAAGCAGGAGTCCCAGAAGTAAATTCAAAACTTCCCAGCCATTAATTTCTCTCAGAGTTTCTTTATGTAAGACAGTTCAGGCTCCTCCATGGGCATTTCAGACCCTCAGCCTCTCTGTCTTGAGACTTACAGTCACCTAGATCAATTAAATAAGCTCTGTCAAGACAAAAACAATAGGACAGGCTGAAACTATAACTAGACTTTCAAGTACCTAGAGGTAGATAATGTTTCCCAAGATTTTTTTATAACTCTTATAGAAATCTTTTTTTTAAAGAAAAGAAAAAAAAAAAAAACAAACAAAAAAATGTAAGCAATGTGATTTTCTCAAGGGAATGGTCTCACTATAGAATGATTTTTGCTACTATTCACAAGGTTTTAAAAAAAACAAGTTTGTCAGATCAGTCATAATGACAGTCTACACTATTTGAGGCATGTTATAACAGCTAATGTAGAAAATACTACAGAAGTTACCATGTGACTAAATAAACATAGAAAATACAGAAAAATTAAATACTCTATAGATTCAAAAATTATTTGGAAGATTACTACAAACCTCTGTGCCACTCAGTAAACTTTGAATAGGATGAAGTAGGGCATCTATCACTGCATCTGTATATAAACATTCAGCAGTGCATCCTGTTTGATCACAAAAAACTTGCAGAATCTCCATAACAAGACTCACTGGAGAATAATTGCCTGGTGAACACAAGAAGTATTTGTTTATATTTTAACTTACAGAAACATATCTATATGGCTTATGTAGATGCTTCTGAATTATTTCTTTTGTTAAGCCCTGATTTAACACAGTTAGAGGGAAGAAGGAAAGATAAGGGAGGAAAGGAAGAGAAAAATCTGCACAAATAACAGCACAAATTAAAAACTGCAAAAGAAATTACTACGTGCCTCATAATTATACAGATTAGCACATATTAAAACCAAACATTTACCTGTATGCGTTGCCAAAGCTGTCCTTGGGTAACTTGGAGAGTAATAAATAAGCTGGGTAAATAATACCAACAGATTGGTTATGGATACACTATCTATTAAAAAAAAAAAAAGGAAAGTACTCTGCAAATTAAAGTGCAACTTTAATTTTACAAATAAAATAGATTTTGTAAATATATGTAGACAATGCGTTGCCTTATTAAGGAAATCAACACATGTACAATTGATAAAGCAAAGGACATGCATGTCCTTGGGACTCTACCAAGGTATTTCATGATCAACTTATAAGGCTTGATCTTGCTCCCAATTCAGCCAATATCAATTTTACCATGTCTTCCATTGAAACAAATGGCAGCCAAAGTTTGAGAATGCTGAATATACACGGGTATAGGAAAAAGCATTACCTTGCTATTAGATTAAATGAAACAACTGGAAAAGAGACAAGCTATCAAACAACTCTTCCTTAGGTCTGAAACAAAAACAACAAACACGTAGCTAAATGAAGGTTGGGAACTATTGCTCCAAGTTTAATGTAATTATGTTAATAAATCAATTTGTGAGGAAAGGGTTGCCATCTATGAAGCTGAAAAGTACACTATTAAGAAGACAGATGGTGAGATTGTGACTTTTGTAGGGGAGAGAACATACCAATCATCACTAATGGATCACTGTTTGAATGGTGTTATATGGATAATCCATAAACAACAAAAGCACTCGATTAGTGTATGTTTCTTCATCACAATTGCTCTATACTGCATCTATTGAGTTCTGATCCTCAAACCAGAGGGACAAAATATCTTCAAATAACAAGATTTAGAATTAGTATCCAGTAATGTTTTGAATTCTACACTGAATTAACAGAGATACTAATGTAATGGAACACTTCAGTTGTTCTCACACACTTGCATTTGCCAACCCCGCACAATGTATCAGCATACGTAGATTTCTCTGGATGTCCAAGGGCTTTTCCATCACGTATCTTCTGTCCTTATCAACACCTCTGTTCCACAGGTACCAACCTTCTCCTCTACCATTGTTTTACCTTTATTATATTAATAGGTTAAACTCAGAGCAACTGTTTTCAATTTGCAATTAGCTTGAAAATACTGATTTTGTTTCACACCTGAAAAACAGTTTTAGTCCCTGCACATCTCTCTTCCAATCAATTATATCAATTGGTTTGACAAAAGATATTACTCATACCTAGAATGACTGAATCACTTACACTCTGATCCAAATCTCCTTCAACATGAAAATAATATATTAAACGTAAGGATAAAAGTGATCCATTTAGCAATATCCATCAAAGATTAAAAAAACCTGTGTTGATGCTCAAAATCACAGAATCATAGAATCACCTAGGTTGGAAGAGACCTTTAAGATCGTTGAGTGTAACCATCAACCTAACACTGCCAAAACCACCACTAAACCATGTCCCTCAGCACCACGTCTACCTGTCTTTTAAATACCTCCAGGGACAGTGATTCCACCACTTCCCTGGGCACCCTGTTCTGGTGTTTGATGAACCTTTTGGTGAAGAAATTTTTCTTAATATCCAATCTAAACCTCCCCTGGTGCAACTTGTGGCCATTTCCTCTCATCCTATAGCTTGCTACTTGGGAGACGAGACCGACACTCCCCTCTCTACAACCTCCTCTCAGGAAGTTGTAGAGAGCGATAAGGTCTCCCCTCAGCCTCCTTTTCTCCAGGCTAAACAACCCCAGTTCCCCCAGCCGCTCCTCATAAAACTTGTTCTCTAGACCCTTCACCAGCTTTGTTGTCCTTCTCTGGGCAACCTATACCATCTTTTAAGAAAGGTTTCCAGGCACAGAATTTCTGAACAGAGTGTCATGTCCACAGTATTGCGGTGTAAACATATATATCTAGTATGGATAACTTGTTGCTCAACAGGTTCCATTTTCTTCAGCTCTCCCCTTACCTTTTTTATTTTTCAGCTGTACTGGAAAGAGATTTCGGCCTTGCTTATAGATCAATAATCTTCCTAAAAAGCATAGTGAATGAACAAAATAGACGTACTGCAATTCTGGTCCAGTGTAAGAAAAGTTCTGCTTATCACCTTTAAAAATAAAACCAAAAAATTAGAACTTGACTCTTCTAGTTTACTCTACAGTACCTAGCTACTACCTGCAACGTACATGGATCATTTTGTATATAAAGACAGACAGCTTAAGTAACTAACCACTGCTATTAGTGTTCTCCCAAGAGACAGACATACAATATTTTGGGAAGAAAAAGAACAGATAGAATGTCTTCCTCTGGAGGTGGCATGCTCAAAGACCTAGAGAATGTGGATGTATGTGCACATAATGCAAGACATGCAAAGATACTCACTACAACGCTGCTGGGAGAAGTCATTGACTCCGGAATTTTTATTAACTGTTGCCTTGCAAAATTCAAAATAATCAAGACATTGCTGGACAGCTGCATTAATCTGTGGAAAAAAAGTACAAAATAATAAAATACCTGGTATTTTAAGATAAAGTCACTCTCTGTTGTATCCAAGTACTGTCCTTTAACACAAGAACCTAAATACCCACCTCACTGCAATTACCTCATGTTTCAGTGCTTTGTATGGGTTAACCAACAGGAGGCAAAATTTTACATGGCTATTAAAACACATTGCCATTATTATGACATTATCACGCTACCAGCTCTATGAACGTTAAGACAATTTATGAAAAAGAGTACAGAGAACATGCAAGTATTTTGAGAAGTTAATGGCAATTTGTGATTGCCATGTTGTCATTACTATGGAAGATTTTCATTTTCCACATGTGAAAAACTTTGTCTTCAATACACTTATTAAACTCTAAGTTAGTGCTGTCAGTGCTACTACTGTTCTTTGCAGAAGTGTTGTATCATTATCATAGCATTATCATCTAATCAATGTATACAAAAGTTAAAAAATTATCAGCATGGATTTAGAAATGAATCACAAATATAGCATATGAACAAAGAAGTATATTTAGATTTATTACAGTTTGCAGCTGCTAAGATTTATTCACAAGTGTAAGTAAAATATACAGACATATGTAATAAAAAAAAAACAAACCTTAATCAGATGTTTATTCTATGCTAATAAATTAGACTAGACTACCCTGTTCATGGACTTCCTATTATAAACTTTTTGTTGCATGGGACATGCTTTATTCTATGCTCTGTTCTATGCATACAGATAAACAAGACACAGGTCTGTTATAGCTGTCTGTATCCTTGTCTTCCATCTTAAGGTTTTATTGGTCACATATACTTTACCTTATATTTCATTTGTATTACAAGATTCTACAAAACATAGCCAAACCCCTGTCTATACTGAACAGAAAATTGGTTCTGTTTTACCTCAAACCAGGACACATACCTATATTGGTCCTACTGAAAACAATGAAACTTCCATTCCAGTGAAGAGAGCTGCCATACAGAATATGTGATAGCATTAACACCTACATTTCTAAAGATATTTTCCCAGTTTGATTTATTTTGCTGACACCTTGAGTCCTTAATGTTTCGTATTACAACTTAAGGAACACAACAGTGGTTTTTTAGTCTCTTTCCATCAAAAATCAAAATTCAGCATAGAGTTTATGATATTTTTTTCATGCACTGTTTGCTATTTTCATACATTGTCAGAAATAGTTCTAAGTGTGAATGTAACATAAGAAATTAATAAATAATAATCCTAATTAAACACCTGCTACAAAACATCCAGATTTGCCCTTACTCAGAGCTGGTCACATACCCTTCTTTGCATTTAACAATGATTAATTTAAGCAAACAGAAATGAAAAAAAAAAATTTAAAATAAAAAAGGCTCATCTAGTTAAACAACATGGAACAGCTCTGACAAAAGGGAAAAAAGGAAAAGAAGTGTTCAAATCACAATGTGCAAAGCAAGAACAAATTCCAAGTAAATTTGCCTTGGGAAATACTTACCAAAGATTTATATTTCTTTTCCAAAAGCCTAAGTACTGCTGTTCTGCTGTAATACGCATGCTAAAATGACAAAGAAGATCTAATGTCAACTTTAAAAATATAAGTTTTCTTTTTTAATTAAAAAGTAGAAATTAACTCTGATTCTGTTTTATTAGGGATCCTGTGCACAGTTCACGTATTGAACTCCAGCTTGCGTAAACCTGTATTATACTCAACTGAGCCTGTTGTTTGCAGTACATTTAAGATGACAAAAAAAATTATGTCATTAGAAAAATGGGTAGCAAGACACACGATAAACAGAAAAACAGTAACTACGCTGAAATGTTAGACTACGTGTTTTGACATTGCCATGTAAATCCTAAATTATAAGTCTATATATGTTAGGCTGCAAAAAGCTCTCATGTCCGCTGGAGGTTAGCAAGTTGTGTGCAGCATATCATACAAGTAACTCTATTTTCATGCTCATCACTTCATCCAGAAAAATATTTGCATCTTCTGATAGCTGTCAGTCAATTATGACAAAGGGACTGAACTCCCAAAGTGCAGTAAGTTCTCACAAATTTTATGAAAACTAGTAACTGAATAGAAATGGAGGGAGAGAATAGTGTTAAAGGGCAAAGGATATAAATGCCTAAAAAACCCCACAGTCTTCCTTAATGACAGTGCTCGTAATAGGTTGTTATCAGGTCACAAGAGGTCTGTGATAATAGTCATAAGTCAAACTTTTTAAAATACGTATCGACACGAACAAGTTACAGGTTGTTGGGTTGGGTTTTTTTTTGCTTACCGTCCACTTTTTAAACCATACTGCTTTGATATCTAGCAGAGCCAAGAAGTAGACTGGACTCAAAAAATCTGGAGAGGCAGGATGATTAGGCTCGTGTTTTACTGACAAAAGTGACAAGGTACTCTCCACTACTTCTTCCATGTACCTTATGACACAAACAGGAAAAAAATTAACAGAAAAAAAAAAAAAATCACTTAAATCTTTAAACCAGTAATACTCAGGAACAAATTTCTGGTAAAACCTCATTGTTCTGACAAATCACAAATATCAACAACATTATCTTTAAATTGATCTTGTAAGGATATTAATTCTTTGTATCACCATGAATAAAACTAGTAACAACATACATGTGTATCCACCTCATGTAACATATTTTATTACACTTGTTACTTTGTAAAACTTGCAAATTGTTTTTGTTAAAAAGCACTTAGAACACTTCAAAAGCTAAGTAAACAACTTAATATGACCCATGTCTACTCCTATGCAACTTCCCTGTTCCACTTTTCCCACCCTCTATTTATATTTCTCTCCCTTATCACTGACCAGTCATCTGTGCACGCCATAATCAACCCTTTGCTAAAATTATATGCATCTAATTATATGTCAAAAATCACTAAATTAAGAAAGTGACAGGTTTTTGAAAGTGACATACTTTTCCGGATGACGAATCCAGGAAGAGGGAGCTTCCTTTTGGTACTCATTTAAAAGGCGGACCTGAAAACATAATTATTAAAACTAAAAAATAAATAATGCATGATGTTTCAGTAATGACAAAAAAGGCATGTAAAGTTAATTTATACCTTTTTAAGTAATCGATTTATGTCTGTGTTAGATACATCCAAACCAGCTGAAACACGAAGAGAATATTCTCCGGAAAGAAAGTACAACTCCAAGTGTCTTGCTAAAAAAGAAGAAAACAAACAAACAAACAAACAAACCCCCACCACCTCACCTCCATGAGAACAGTGGCAAAACAGACTGTATTATACAGCTTCATTATAAAAGTTAACTGATTTTCAGGAAGCACATGACTCATGAAGTCTTAAATGTAATTAAATGCACATACCTAAACTTGTATAGACTTCTCTTGTCATATTAAATGGAGAAGAAGAAAAGGTTTTTGCATAGAATCTAAGAATTTTCTCCTAAGGGAGAAAAAGCAAGCAATGTATTAAATAGTCATGTAGCTGTGTATTATTATTGCACAATAATCAATATGAAGTGGCATTATTCTTAATATTACATATTGCTCTGATATCTCTATAGATATGAAGCATATTTTGTAAAAATACACAGTTTGGGAACCACAGGAACCTACAGTCCAAAGGAAATTTTACTCAAATACTTTAACTGACAGCACCTTACTGAGATACAAAGAAGCAGATCAGAGAATATTACTGTACTTTTCCATTAACATTGTTTTTATGTTATTAAATGTACCAATAACTTGTAACTAGCACTGTTTCAAAAGAAATTGTAGACCTTCTAAGCTGAAAGAGAAATACATGACAGCAGCTGTCACATTTATGACAGCAAAAAGTTTTAGCAACTTTCATATTTATTTGATAATCACTTTAAAATTCAAAGAAAAAGAAAAAAAGGCTTAATTGGCATAATAAATAATCTAAAAGCAGTTTAAGCAGCTGACATTCTTTTCCTCATTACTGTCTGGGTAATATTACTATGCAACATTTTCTCATCATCGTGGAGCATATACCTGACTTAAACAGGAAATATTAACATGACATGTTTTACAGAAGAGTTTTGTCAATTTTTTTTTACATCTGTTTGCTAAAAGACATTCAAACCTCTCATTTGTATTAAAAGATATGTAAATGAATACTCCAGTCTCTAAAAATCCTAGTGAAAGCCTGTTGTAATCCTTTAAATCAAGACCTACTGGAATTGTATAGTTCTTTTACTTCAAAAAGAGTTTATCTGATAGATACACAAATAACAAAATGTCTTGGGACGCTGCTGGACTACTCATATATGTAACTTCTTATTCCTCTTCAGTACTCTTTACTAAGGCTATACATCTAATAACTAAATACAGAACACTAGCTTACGCTGAATGTTGCATCAGGATCTGACAGAGACATCGTTAGATGCTTACGCAGATCTGGCCAACTCTCAGAGTTCAGTATGTCAGAGGGAGGGGCAACACACAGTGTCTGCAATGCTTCTTGACGAACCTGAAGTGTTCAAAAAGATAAACACCACAAATCCATTCACAGCAATCTCTCAAATACATAATTTACAATATAATTCGGAGGAAGGAAGGAACAGGACCTGGCTGTAGAACAGATAAGCAATTCCAGAAAACTTATCTTCTCCTATATATTTGTGGTGATTTAGACAAACCTTTACATCACTAAGAAAAAAAATCCCAAACATATATTTGAAGAAGCAACAAAATCATTTTATATATAGGTTTTCAATACTGGATGCAAGGATTATTTGATTACAAGCAGAAAATAGAACTTTTTTTTTTTTTTTATCAGGGAATATAGGAAACTATCACCAAATATTACGTATGTGCCTAGCAGCTCTCTAAAAAGTCAGTAAGGGAAAGTGGAAACACAGTAGACACTATGTTTTATGCTGAATTTTCATCAGCATTATAATCTCAATAATTCCAATTTTTTTTTGTTCTATTTGTAGACAGCTGTAATCTCTAGTAATTTATTTCATATTACTGAAACAAACTGTCAGAAATGTTAACAATACTTAATAGCATCAGACTTTTTACTTGGTTTTCTAAGAAAACTCAATCACAATGTTTATACCAGCTCCTATCTACCATGCCTTTTTCAACTCCCAGACAATCCCAAACAAATCTTACTGACACAGCACTCTCAAAACGTTTCTCTAAGCTTCAAACATATCAGCAGCTCCTGCTGATTGGTCGTCAGAGACAAAAATTAGTACTGCCACTGACAGGAAGGCACACCTAACTTGGACTTTATATATTCCATCTGGCAGCAGCTTGTTGGCAAAT
Source organism: Burhinus bistriatus (assembly GCA_013397275.1). Lineage (NCBI taxonomy): Eukaryota > Metazoa > Chordata > Aves > Charadriiformes > Burhinidae > Burhinus > Burhinus bistriatus. Next base: position 35,266 of record VYXH01002694.1, read on the forward strand.
CAGCAGACATCTCTCCCTTCTGATAGTGGTAACATAAAGGACAACACGGAAGTTACCAAGAAGGGTAAAGGGCACTCTTACAGGAAAATAAGCTTCAATATCTTTATTTCTCACAGACCAACTTTTTCCAAACTAAAACTGCCCCATCTATAGCAGAGACTCCTAACAAAAAAAAAAATAAGATACTTGCTGCAACACTAGCTTTTGAACCAGATGGTTATGAACAATGAAATACTGCACTGCAGAGCAGTTGCTGCACTGAAGCCAAAATACATGAGCCAACAAAGACAAGATTCCACTTAGGTATATATGAACTCTTATGTACATAGAGTCTGTTTTCCAATATGCCATAAACATTCATTTAGATTAACATTTTATTTCTTCTTTGAAACTTACTTCCTTAGGCTGAATAGGGTCAAGCCTTTCTACAAGCAGCTGCAACTGTTCTTGACTCATGAACGTATAACTCTGTAATACACGTTATAAAATGGTCATTAGAATACTTTATTAAACTGAACAGTAGAAGATTAAAATCATCAGTCTTACTGATCTCTAAATTTCTTTTAATAATTAGGACTTCAACATTTATACTAATTTAACATTAAAGTGAACATTCTAAATGTTTTCTGCCACTTGCCCAAAGTTAAATTTACAGCAGCAAAATTCTCGTTATATGCTTTGCTTTACTTCAAAGTTTCCTGTATCTTCACAAAATCCTTTCTAATAATTCATTCAGTAAGTATTGTAGCATAGTGCAGTAGTCTGGAAATGAACTGCACATTATTTGGCTCCTAAAGTAAAATCCCAAAAAGTTAGACGATGTATTGCTTTTACCATTATTTAATCTTTTTCTATGCAGTACTTGCATAGGTACTTTAGAGCACACGGGCATCAGATTCATCTCATCTAGCATATGTTGTCTAAAGGTTAGACAGCTAGTATAAGCTTAGTACTTCAGAGTGAAAGAAAGGTAAATAATTCATCTTAGAATACATCAAAAATAGGAAGGATGGATCTCTTTCTAGGGCTGCTTCTCAGTCTCCACCAACAGAAACTTTAACAATGTTGCAGTACCATGCTCATTTAGTAACACAGAAAACACATTGTACTTGGTTGAAGGAGGAGTCACTGTCAGAACAGTTGTCTGTATAATAGCCACTCTGATGTTCTTTCTTTGTTTTACTATCCAACTCCTTATTATGCATCCGATCTTCTTCAAACTTGTTAATCAAAGATTCTACCACAACCATCATGATATTCTTCCAGGCATGCATCATTTCCCTGTATCTTCAAAATAAAGATGATTTTAACATTAAAGAGCATAAAAATCACTGATTAAAAAAAGTTCACTAAATCGTGAATAACTGAGTATGGCATAATGCTACTTAGACCTGAACTCACTGTATTTACAGAAATGAATGAAAACCAAATGCAAATTGAAAATGAGCAACAAAACATGTATGTACCTTAAAAATTTCAGATAACTGTATTTTAAATGTAAAATAAAATTCCTTTTTGCCCTTCTAAAAACATTCAGTGTAATGCCACTAACATAATTCTGTTCCAGGAGGTTCTTAAGAGCGAGCAAGATGAATCCACCAAGAGGGAGAACCTGTCCCTGAGAAAACAGGCCAATTCTCACCTCATTACTGTTTATGTTTCTTCAAGTTTAACACCCAATTTTTTTTCTGCTATAAGCCTCGAGCAGAACCAATAGAAGACAACATGTCATCTTGATTCAAGATCTTGAGTACAGGTCATGCACACAAAAAAAAAATTCTTTCAACAAAACCACGGTTTTTCTAAGTTACATAAATTAAATAATAATATCCACAAGGAAGCAATTCAAAATAAAAGCTGCTTCAGAAAAACAACCTATCGTAAAATGTTGATATTTTATTTCAAATTCTTTTTTACTTTAAGGCCACTATTACTTATTTTACAGTTACCAAAGACATAAATTACCATATTGTGCTTTAATATCCTCCTACCTCTCAGATTAAAAATGTAAGATACAGACATACTTAGTTCACTGGAGCTTCTTCCACCAACTGTAATGAGCACAAAAACCCTAAGGTCCTGATCCTCAGAACAAAAGTACACAAACAGCATAATTTGAAAAACAGTCATTCAAACTTCTATTTTCTAGGTGAAAAATAAAAGCCAAGTGTAGTTGATTAACAACTGCTTTCTAACATAAGTGACTGTACTATGAAAATACAGAATGTATCACGAAGGAGTTAGATTCCTTAATATGCTTTTCTCCATAAATACCTTTAAGCATACTACCTATCACAGAAAATGAGTAATTGCAATGAACAAAACTGGAACCTTGAATGATCCTAAAATGATATCAAGACCATCACAGTGAGACTCAATAATGCTCGATCAAAGTTCAGAATGCTTGCAGAGAGGTGACAAGAAAGGACCCTATAAAAGCATGGTTCATAAAACATACTTCTGTGTACTTCTAGATAAGAAATCTCTTGAAAATAAACAGAAAATAAAATCTAGAACAGAAACACACACTATATTTTAATACTGAGGACACACAGTAAACAACAGGCATCACAGTAAAATCCTAGTTCCACTAAAAGAGAGATAGAGACGAAGTTAAGATTGTGCAAAAAAAAATGAGTGGAAAAAATAGTTCAGCTAAAGTAGTAATAAAATCATTTTAGTGGCTAAAATATACGAGAGTCAAAAATTGCCTTTTTTGTATTCTTCCTCTGTAACACATAAAAATGACCACTTGATGCTAAAATAGTGGGGGTTTGTTGGTTGGTTGTCATTTTTCAACATTCACCATTTCAGGTGCTCACTTCAATTTTACTGTTTTCACATTGTAATGGTTCAACGTCAATAAAGTCATCATCATGGTGCTCTCTGACAATTAAAAATAGAGAGGCAAGGACCTGATTCATTATGATGACAAAAGTATACTGTCTGTTTTAATTAAAGAAAATGCTTTTAGAACTGCTTTAACCATTATGACATAGTTAGATTTTGTACAGGAATTCCAAAAACAATATGAAGCATAGACTAAACTTTTGAAGTTTTATATATTTTGTGGAAATAATAGCTGTATATACTAAAATCCATTTTATAAGTACTATTGACCACTGCTTTAAAGAATCACGGAAATTATCTGCCTATGCAGATTTGAAATCCAAAGCATGAAAATTCAGTAGGAGAGCTATCAGCCTCTGCATTCCAAGGAAAAGTTATTTTAATGTCCATAGGAAGGTTAATAAAGTTAGTATGGAAGAGATGACTACAAAGAATTTAACTGGTGCTCACAGAGTTTTTTCTATTTAAGCCTTCTTTACTAAATACAGTATTCAAAGCCAATTAATCTGGACCATAGACCCTGTAATATGCTGATATGTGGTTTTGCACACCTACTGATTTCTGGCCATCTGACAGTCTGAGTCAAAAAATCTTGGATAATTATAAACAGTTGGTCCACTTAACAATTCTACATTATATGGACAGCACTGCAAAAGTATCTTGGCATGTACACTAAAATACAAAGCAAGATAACTCAAACTTCAATTTTTAAACTAGTCAATGAAAGCAGATCTGACTAAACATACTACTCTCACAGGACACCTGGCTAGATCCCAAGGAAGCAATCTTAAAAAAAAAATACACATGTATTCTCATTTATATTTTTTTATGTTTTTTTAGAAAACAACACCATCATGCAAAGTCTTCATTTATATCTAAGGAAATTATTAAACTTTAATACCTGATAAAACCAATTTTTTTCTTTAGGTCAACTTCTATATTACAACTGAATTTAATTTGTAGCTAGTGAAATAGTATGAAGTAGTGATTCTTCTCTCAAAAAAAAAAACAAACACCCAAACCAAAAACTCCTGCCCAACTCCAGTCCTAGATAACTCAAAAACTTCATAGATTTGTTACCAATCCTTTTATGCAATAGTTGATAATCTTAATTCCAGAGTGAGACAAAGCATGACAAACTGCAATCTAGGGTGGGAATATATGAATTGCTTAGCACCGACTTTTGAAAGCAAAGAATTACTTTTGTTACCCATTGGTTCAGGATTTATTTTTTCAGAACAAGTTCTGGAAAGGAGAAAGGAAGAGAAAGACCACGAAGAAACAAAAATGTGAATTACATGTATATACTCACTCTCTTGATTCACGTGTCTTCTTAGTAACATGTTGAACAAGCGTGTCATAGCCAGATACTTCACCCTGATTTTGAGCAGAAGTACATTTTTCTGTTTCTTCTTCAATCACAGATCCCACAGCATTATTTATATATTGTCTAAGGTATTTCACAAACTCATAGCTGCAACAAATATACAAAATTAAAATTGCCTTGAGCTCACTGTCAAGCATTTTCAATGTTATTTTAACATTTGCTATCTTCTCTCCCAGTAGACCTGTTAATTTAAGGTAAGGGTTTATGACTTGCAGAGAAATAAACTTAAATAGTGTAAAAAAAACACAATAAAGTTTTACTTTCTTCAGTATGGTCATTCTCAGCAATTTCCAGGAAGAAATAATATCAAATAGTTTCTAATTTCCTTTTGCATGTCTTCTAAATGTAAAAATCTACTCAGACAAAAAGTTAAGGTTTGTAGACAAAAATCATAGAATATCAAGAAATATCAAATTTAAAATTCCACAAGAAACATTACTCGGAGCATCCCGAACATAGCACTGTCCTACGGTATGTCCATGTGTTATTATTATTTATGCAGTATACATACAAAATGAGAAGAAACATAGAAAACAGTTTATAAATTCTAGCATGTGAGCATGTCTAAGGCTTATGAAAGTCTATGTGTCATGACAGTATGCAGAAGATCTCACTCAGTCAAACTGACAAACTAGCTGCCTGTGATTACACGTACATGTTAAACATAAGGAAATTGGCACTTTGCACTCTTATTATTAGATACTCACTGAAACTTGTTTAAACAAAAGAATAATCAGAGGGGGATTTCAAACAAAAGACTCTCGCTGGGTCCTCAGACTGTATTAGCTATAGAAATTGCTACAAAGTAATGTTCAGAATATCCAAACTTTTTTTTGGTTAGTCTTCTGATTTGTATAAAGGACAAGGCAAACACACAAAAGAGTAATCATACATAAACAGTAGATGCATCACTGTATTTTCATTATATCAAATGCAGATGGGTAACTACTTTGTGTTAATTTTGGTAAATACAGAGTTAGAAAAATTCAAATTAAAAAGTCAGTCACCATGTAGGTACAGAGTCCAAAGCTATAAAATGCAAATGTAACTAAAAGCAACTGTTACAACAGGCAGCAGGTTTTGCCTTTCTTGGATATTCATAAATAGATACGTAAATAAATAAAAATCAGACTAGATTCAAGATGCATTAAAAAAAATATGCACAGAAAATTGTGTCGTATCATGATACATACTTCCTCATTGGATTGCCTATCTCAAGTTCCATCAGGTATAACAGTCCTTTCCCCTCCCCCCCCCCCTTATTTCCATTTCTACATCACTTTCGTTCTCAATGAAAGTAACAGAAATACATCTCAAGCAAGACGCAAACATGTTTATTTGCATTTTCATTTGTCTTCCAGGCTGGTTTTTTACTTCTGCAATAATGAAATTGCACATGACTCTCCACTGAATGAAAGCTTTCATAAAACCTTCTCCCATTTGTTTTATGACAATAACATTTCCAGGGTATACATTTTTGCAGTGACTGCTTCACTCTGAAATACACAGCAATCACATCATTATTCATGCCACTAAGTTTATGTCTACTTGATGTCCTAGCCTTGATCTTCTGCATCATTCTTCCACCTTAAAAATGTTTAGTAACAAGTAAGTGTTTCAGCAATGATAGAACAACCTCTTCACATGCAGAATCAAGTCAGACTGATCTGATTGGGCTTAAAAAGGAAGCACCAGGGCGGGGAGAGTGTTAAAAAAACTCTAGGACTCTAAGGAAAAAATACAACAGAAAACAGGCCACTTACATAATTAAAAATCCTGATTTCTACTACTGCACCTAAACTCTGAACTTGATTCAATTTTCCTTTTTATTAGGTTTCTGAGAATCCTGTGTTTTTGTCTTTTCTACATCAGAGTGGGAACAAAGGATAAAGTAAGGCCTCAAAATCTGATAAAACTACTGAGGAAAAATAACCATGAGGCAGAAACAGTGCTGATCAAAACGTTGAGCTGAACTAGCATATTTGACAATCCAAAAGCGCACACTACTAATAAAGGAGCTTGCAGTCTGCATGGATGGGGTAAGGGTCAAGGAGAAAGTTTCTTAATGGTCTGACTAATAAATCGCTATATGACCTCTCTGACCTTCCATGAAAACCAACCTATACTGCCACAGGTCACGAACAAGAGTAGAATACCTCCAGAAATATTCCAGTGCCAGAGAGTAATGCTCACATTCTGCATTTAAAGCATCACTAGATTTTCCATTAAATATAACTTAAAACTTTTCTCAGTAAAAGAAAGTATGTTTAGGATCACCAAATTTTTAACACACCAGAAAAAGTAATGAATGCCATGGTTTCACTGTTCTAAATGGGAAAGCTATGTATGCATTATTTCCACCAGTTGTAGGCTTTAATCCCTCATCCTGGGTATTCTCCTAATAAGTCCTACAAAGAAATATTGACAGAAGTAATTTCATAGGTTTTTGGTTGCTTGGGGTTTTTTACTGTATTTATCTTCCATTAAATAAAAATGTTTTTCTTTCAAAATTACATGTAATTTTCAACTTCGATGTGTTTATAACCAACTTTTTTATTGTCATGCTTGTCACCCAGTAATCGGGTGCTCAAAATTCGCAAGACTGCCAAACAAACTGTTATCTGATACAATTTGTAAGACAAATTAAAATTGAGCCAAAATACATTTTAAAGCATTCAGCATCTTCAGAAGACACAAAAGCATGAAAGTTTTAAAATTATAGTGAAATTTTATATAAACACTAGTTCTATTTGACTTATTTACTTCTACCTAACTTCTATCACTGACAAAGCGATGCTAAAAACTAGACAAATTTAAAAGAATGTAGATAGCGCCACTTCTGAAAAAACTGGCAAGGAACCAGCTTTCTCAGAAGTTGGGTCACAGAACTCTGGTCTTTATTAAATGTCTTCAAGGTCATTTCAGCTTGATATTGTCTTGACTTGTCACAAATGCATACTAAAAATCTCCCATGTAGTAAAAAAATAAACAAGTTAGAATACCATGGAAAGGAAAGAGGAGTGTGGGCTCCAGAAATCTAGTCACATGTAAGTGAGGTCACACTGTCAAGGCAGATTTAACAAAAGTGTGATGGGGATACATTTCTGCTTTATTCAAAACATAAATTAAAAGAACGACTACCTGATAAGTTATACAAGGGTTCAGTAATATAAGCCAGACAGAACAATCAAATATGGAAGCCAAGTAGCCTTCTGAAAATTTACCTTATTTTGAAAAACAAAATTATATTGTCTAGCAGGTGTCAAAAATACTGTCTAACAGCTTTCAGTGAGGACTTCTAGCTCCCGTTCATGTGTGCATTTAGTACATTACATCTACACATGCATCAGAGTTGGCTAAGTTCGGTAGTTTTGCAAGTTCCTCTCTCACAAACAGCTCATCAATTACTACTACAGTAAAAATATATTACTGAGTGAAAAAGGAAAAAAAAAAAANCAGTAAAAACATACTACCAGGAGTGGGGAAAAAAAAAAAGAAAAAGAAAAAAAACCAGAAAAATGGCAAAATTAATTTTATTCTCTAAATCAGCATCTTTTGAGAGTTGATTAGTGACAGGAATATCTATATATATAAATACATATGCATTCACACAGCAATATAAATTGTAAACATTTCCCAGGAATAATACAGTTCAACACATTCCACCTCCTTCAAAATATTAAAAATAGCAAAAATATTTTTACTTGTGAAAATTCTCATCTGTTTCCTCCAAATGCAAGAGAATCTCTTCCGCACATTCTACTGATGGGGCTCCAGTGATTTTTTCCTTCACGCTCTGCAGCAACTGTCTAAGCATAGACTGTAACAGAGCTTCATCTTCACTCGTAAAGTGAGACATCTGTATAAAGCACATACAAGAATAACAAGCTCTCATAGTTTTGAGTTTTTTCCTCCCCTCAAGATGCAAAGAAAAGCACAAATCCCTGAAAATTGCCACTTTTATCCTGTTATACACAACATGAGATTTTCTATCAAAAGACATGATCACAGACAGGACATATTTGATTGAGCTTATCTTCAGACAAACTGGAAACAAAATAGTCAAACCAGTTTTAATAAACCTCCTGTTATCTTAGTACAATAATCTTAAATGACACATTGCATTAAGAAAAGCCTGGATATTCCTGTTCACAGTTGCTTGAGGACTTGCCCATCAAATAGGCACAAGACTACATCACAATTTAACAAAAAGGGTTTTTTACAAGATGTAATGATTGTATCTTGATGAGAAACCTCTGCAAGTCTCTCAGCTGCTGCTCATCCGCTATCACTACCCAGTTCTGATTTTTTGGATCACTCTACTCAGAGCTGTCACGATCAAAGGTGCTGGCAGCTTTTGCAAGGACCAGGTGGAATTATCAGAACGGTTTAATTTCCCTGCGGTAAGGTAGTCAACAGCAGTGACCTGACAGAGTCCTGTTATTTTAACCCTACAGCTACTGGGGAAAACTGAGAGGAGCAGCAGCAGCGAGAAACTGGAAACACCTGGCAAGTCCAGAAGACAGCATCATATCAGTTTAATTTTCAAAGGTTGCAAAAAAAACCAAAAGCTCCATTTCTATCTTGATTAATTAATTAACCTAAATGCACGGCTTAAACTTCTTTATATACAAAGGAATACTTCCAACCCCCAGTGGCAGTTCTAGCTTACATATTTCTAGTCTATTTGGGGAAGAATCATTTAGAGACCTTTGACTTTTTTTATTAAAAAAAGAAAATCAAAGATTCTCTAAGCACCTGTAAATAAACAATGTGCACACTTGGAAGGGACAATATAATAAATCACTTCTTCAGACTTAAACACTATTCACTAAAAAAAAAAAAAAAAAACCAAAGCCATATAGCACCAGCTGGAGGAGTTACCCTTTATGAAACAGTTTCTTGAGTTTGCAGTTCTCTGTGGTAAGTAGCACAGTTGCTGAACATTTTATTTTGATCAAACGTAATTCAACATTAACTCAATCATCTTATCCAAAATAGATTAAAATTAAAACCAAAACCAACAAAACCCCAACAAATCCTTTGTAATAATCTTAACTCCCTGATTTACAGTCCTCTTTCTTATAAATTAGTCTTAATACATTTTATATAAACTACTCTCATGAGTCTTATATTTTGACCTTAACACTGGATAATATCCTAATCCCCTACAAAAAGCTTCACTTAGTATTTTGGTATAACTAGGCATTTTTAAAAGTGCAATTATCTGGACACTAGTTGGCAACGCCACTCAAATTATTCATAAAGACAAATTATGAGAATGCTGCAGTTTCACCTCCAGTTTGCTTTGAAAAGTCTTATTTGACTTATGTAATCTCTAACAGAGATACTTATCTCAAAATTAATTTGTAAAGGTTTGTGGTTTGTTGCGTTTGGTTTTTTTGGTGGGTTTTTTGTTGGTTTTTTTTTTTTTTTCTCCTCAGCGGGCATATCCCCCACTCAGTTTCCAGGCAAAATTTAAAATTATCCGATTTTCCCCTAAAAAGCCTTACCCCAAGACCAATCTGTGCAGCCTTTTCAAGCTCAAATTCATTTTCCCGGCACTGTCCCACAAGTGCAAGGCCTGCCCCAAAACCCAGGGGACAATTCAGAAGTGGCCTGCCGTAGCCAGCGTTTATCCTCACACAAGCCTTTGCTTGAACAAGGCTTTGAACCACATAAAAAAAAGTGATAATTTCAGCAGCAAATCAACGACAGAAGTTAACAGAAATACGAGTAGTGCGAGGATTCCTACCCCCTCTCGGTTTTTATCCTCAGACATGCCACGGCGCGTATCAGTTTTTGGCAGTAACCAGATTTATCGTGATAACTCATGTACGAAAGCAGCTTGCCCTTTTAGAAGCCGCAAGAGAAGAGGCTAAACCTGACCGGGTCCTCCTCTCACGCCATCACTAAAAGCACAGAGGGCCTCTGCCAGGGCACCGTGGACGCGCTCGCCCCAGGCACTGATTGCCCGCCCCGGTCTCCACCACCCCTACCCCGGGGAGGCTTCCGAGACGCCCCCCGCCCGTCCCGGCCCCGAGGCCCCGCACTCCCGGTTCCGCCCAGCCTCAGGCTCCGGAGAGGCCCGGCCGAGCCCCGCGGGTTGCGGAGAGGGGCGTCGCCGTGCGCGGCCCTCGCCAGCTCT
>VYXH01002695.1:0-35294 GCA_013397275.1 Burhinus bistriatus
CCAGGATTCCATTGGCCTTCCTACTTTGTTCCTCCTCCTCCCTACTTCATCACTGCCTACCTGAAAGACCAGAAGGGGATAATAATCTGTACACAGAAAAATAGTAGGACTTAAGAAATCAAATTAAATGCCTTTTAGATCAAGATGAAGATCTTGGAGATGAAATAAGAATTTTTAAAAGAAGTTTTCATAATTTATTTCCCCTTTTGTGAAAACTACATTTTGGTGTTACTCCTTTTTCTCTTTTGCATTATATATTAAAATTAATAGCTTTACTACTTTTCAATGAAATGCATGTATTTAATTCTGTCATAGTCTACCATTGCTAGTTTTTGTTCTACATTTCTTCTCATTCTTAAGTATGCAAACTGTATTTTATGATCAAAGCTCTTGGTCTGGGTTGAGCTCCTTACATTGCTCCTAAAGGACTCCTGTGACAAAGATATATACCCAGAGTTTTAAGGCTAGGTGCAAGTCAACCATTTTTCTAGCAACACAGCAAATAAGTGATGGGGCCTAGGCTGGGGATGGAAGTGGAAATGATATGGCTAGAATACCCTCTGCTGATTAAAAGTCAGGCAAATAGTCCTTATGAAGCTGTTCTGGTTGGTTAATTTAGACCTATTCTACTGCTGCTTCATCTATATTATGGAGAAATGTTCACCCCAAGCTTACTGGCCTCAAAGATAGTTTATGTACACTTACCTGTGACCTTTCCTGCATCAGGGATTACTTCGGTGTAAGTGACTCTGCGACAGCAAGAAGCAGGGCTAACGCAAGTTCCTAGCCAACGTATATGAAAAGAACTTCAGCTGCAATCTAATTTAAGTTAGAATTTAAGAAACACTGAAGTATATACACTTTGCTTATTCTCATCCATGGTACCGTGTATTACCTATTTTGAACTGTCAGGGGAATGATAACATTTGACATAGATATAAATAATGCAAATGTCAAACATCTGTTACTGTGGGGCTTTAGACTCTGCAACCTGGCTGCCAGGGCATTCCCTTGGTGTCACATTGATAATATGTAAGTGACAACTGAAAATAGAGTTCTGCCAGTGCTGTGTCTGTGACAGCTACCAAACCACAAGACACAAACTTAGAGTAAATCTTTTCCATCAATACATATGTTTGAGTAACTGTTAATTAAATCTGATTTGACTTTGCTTACTAATCTGCCTCCTGGATCAATCAATATATGCCTCCTTTTCTGAACCTGAGTATTTCTTTGTGTTTAGAAAAAGTGTGTGTTATTAATACAGTATTTCAAATGTCTTGCGCTTTGCAGATGGAGCAAAGAATGCTTGCCATATTCAGGAGGGTTTCCAACATTATTTTAGATCTGAAATAATGAGTTAGGAGAAACAAACAATATCAAGAGAATAGAGTAGGGAAGAACTTAAAATAAGTTATGAATAGTATGTGCATTTGTGTCATCTTAGTGTAGCTGGGATGTCTTTAACTCTTATTGTTTGGGGAAATAAAAGCCTGACTCTACGTCAAAGTAGATGTATTGCATACTAAATTTTAAGAAGGAGAACTCCGATTTTCTCTCTCTCTCTCTCTCTGAGAATGTATATTGTGTAAAAAGAGGAAAAGCAGGCCTTAACTGAGAAGGCAGGTTCCAAGTTGATGTAAATTGACATACTTCTGTTGAAGTCCCTGTTAATCATTCCAGTGGAGGGTCTGGTTTTCACACCTGTGTGGACCTGACTGAGTCCTGTCATGAGTCTCTAGGGAAGTAGATCCTTTTGAAGAGGTGTTTTTATTCAGCCTGCATGTTGTTTGGTTTTCCTATGGAGCTGGGTGTTACTGGGGTCGTGAAGACCTCAAGGGCTTTGTAATGCCACCTTCACTTTTTTCCTTCTCAAAAAGCAAACCTCTCTGTCCTCCTGTCATTTGCCGTCCACCATGTTGAGAGGGAGGACGCATTAGTGATGTTAAAAGCTACAGTGCAGAAAATGTGTAAATTTGAAGTATCAATTACTACTCTACAATGTGTAGTTAGAGAGGGGAGTTACTAAGTAGGAAAGAGGCCTGTGGCTCATTTTACTGCCAGGCATATATTTTCAGTGACGAGTTACTTTGTGCTGGCTGAGATTTCTAGTTCAGTTATGATGCAGGATATTCTGGGACTTTTGAAGGCTTTGTGCTCCTAAATCAAGGTCTCTTGTGTTGGTCTGGATTGAGAAGGCAAGAAAGAATTCCAGGTGCTAGATAATGCTGGAATAAGACATAGTAAGCAGAAGAGGTTGGTGGAATAAGGACGGTGTGAATTCATTGCTGCTGCATCCTCGTTATGGTGATAGAATATAGTCCTTGTGCTGCCAAAAAGCAGGCAGGTCTCCATGCAACTAAATTGTAAGATTGATGCACTCCATAGGTATGGAAAATGTTGGCTTTTCTATGCAGTCTATAATAGAGGGGTGTTTTTTAGTACCCTTTTCTTAAGACAAAATTTTTCTGTGTTTTACCCTTTCTATATGGTTAAGCCCATGACATCATCTTAGTATCTAATTTAACAATGCCAATGGGTTAAGAGGGGAAGATTATCTGTCTCCTGATGAAAGCTGGTAAGCTACTGAAGTTCCTTACAGTTGGCAAAATGTTGCACTAGCATTATGGAACTGCAGGCATGCAATGTGGGAAATGCAATTGCAGTAACAAGAAAGAGTACTGCCAGCCCACCCCACCTGTTGTGTCCTCTAGGAAGTCACTAATCAAACCCAAATGATAAATCTTAAGCTATGCCAAAGCACTTAAAGTAGTTTCAATTTCTTCCTAAAATTCTTCTGTGGCAAGAAGGCCTCTTTGCCTTCTACATTCCCTTTCCTAGGCTATGGGAAGAGGGTAATTTTTTCCCCTTCGTCAGCTTCCAGAGGAAATTCTCTTTGACTTCTAAGTTCCGGTAGTTAAAATGGTGCCACCAAAATCCTCCCTGTGGGTGACTTAAGAACATAATGGGATCAGCTCCCTGGATCCCAGAAGTCCATTGTACTATGTGGTGTAAGAGGGAAGTTTTTTCTCAGCTGAGTTCCATGTCTGAGGCTAAAGCTGGTTTAACTGACATCAAAGTCAAACTGCTACAAGTATTACTTTCAGTTTAATTCAGTTTATATGATGAATCATACACAACAAAAGAATTGGTATCCCTTGAACTTTTGTATTAACTCTATTCACAAGTAATCTTAGGGTTGGTTCTTTTAAATTAATCCACTACTAATGTTTAAATTAATTTTTTAAGTAGTGAATCATCATATTCAAGCTACAAAATGGATAAAAGTAGAAAACCATTCATCTAAAAGGAATACCTATTACACAGTTACCATTTGCTTCTCAATGCTTACCCATGTTTACCTCAAATTACTTTCTGTGTAAAACACTGTCATGTTAGTGTTTTAAGTGCTATTTTAGTTTGAGAACCTATCAGTTGTTTCTTACATAAGAAAATTTGTGATATGAAGAAAAGTAACGATTGCTTTTTTAAGGTAAACTGGTGTCTAAGATGGTACTGTCTTGTTTTCAGTATGTGTTTTGGAAGAGGAAGTAGCAGAGTAATTTTAAAATCCCAGTAATTTCACTAAGAAATATTCAATAATCAATTTTAAAAAATTAATTTAAGATATTTCAATCTGTTACATATCAACATTTTTAACATATTGAAGAAATGTATATAGTGTTTTGCAAGAGGTAGTAAGTTGTGATAGTCGCTAGGAAATCCTACTTTCAGATACAACATGCTTTAGGTCTCTGTGTGCTAGGAGGCCACTATATCTCATTTGGAAGTTTTCAGTATATTTTGTAATTGTGTCTGACGGCTTGCCATTTTTTTTCAAGAAATACAAAATCATAGAGTTGTAGAATCATTTAGGTTGGAAAAGACCCTTAAGATCAGGTCCAATCGTTAACCTAACACTACCAAGTCCACCACTAAACTATGTCCTGAAGCGACATGTCTACATATCTTGTAAGTACCCGGACTTGTGCAAAGCATTTAACATTGTCCTGCATAACATCCTGGTCTCTAAATTGGAAAGACATGGAGTTGACCAATGGACCACTCAGTGGATAAGGAACTGGCTGGACAGTCGCACTCAAAGAGTTGCGGTCAACAGCTCGACATCCAAGTGGCAACCAGTGACGAGTGGTGTTTCTCAGGGGTTGGTACTGGGATTGGTACTATTTAAAAGCTTTGTGGGTGACATGGATGTTGGGACTGAGTGCATCCTCAGCAAGTTTGCTGACGAGACCAAGCTACGTCGTGCGGTTGACACACTGGAGGGAAGGGATGCCATCCAGAGGGACCTGNGGGGCCTACAGGAAAGGTGGAGAGGGACTCTTTATCAGGGAGTGTAGTGATAGGATGAGAGGTAATGCTTTTAAACTGAAAGATGGTAGATTTAGATTAGCTATCAGGAAAGAATTCTTTGCTGTGAAGGTGGTGAGACACCAGAACAGGCTGCTGAAAGCACTTGTAGATGCACCATCCCTGGAAGTGTTCAAGGCCAGGTTGGATGGAGCTTTGAGCAATCAGGTCTAGTGGGAGTTGTCCCTGCCTGTGGCAGGGGGGTTGGAACCAGATGATCTTTAAGGCCCCTTCCAACCTAAACCATTCTATGATTCTAGGATTCTATAGCTGCAGGGATGGTGACTCAAAATACACTCTTTTGGGTTTTACTGTTGTCTTGTTTTATCTCCTTACCACACATAATCTCTTTTCTTTTTTCTGACTTTACCAAGGCCACGTTCACACTAGATGCCTACAGTGAGATATGTTGGAGTACATTTGCCCTAGTGATAGGGATAGGTATTAGATCAGTACAAGCTACAGCTCATAAATTGCTACCCCACCTTGTTGTTGATGGACGTTGTTTCATGTCATCCAGTCCTGTTACCCTCCTGAGTCTGAAGTCTTGACTTTTCCAGGAATGATATCTGATACTTTTTTCTTTGGGGTTAGAATCATCATACAGAGAGGAGTATGACAGTTTGGGACGCTTAGGTGAGCAACACAACTATGTTTTTTTAATGAGGTTTAGTAAACAAAACGTGGAGTGTGAATTTTAACTCTGACATGCTGCTGTCTTATGTGATGCTTGGAAGTCTGGTAACTATTTATCCTAGTTTTAAAAAGATTCCTGAAGCTGTGGTGTCTAATTTAGTGTGCATGCATCAACATTGCATTAAAGATTGCTGAGAGATGCAGTGTTTGTTTCTTATTTAAACCCAGGAGAAGGTCATATTCTAGTACTAATAAAATAACCTATTGTGTGCCTATAGTTGCATCAGGATTTGGTAGAAAAGCAAAGTACAAAAACCCCACCAAATATGTAAATGAAACTATCAAAAACTTTGGTTATTTTAATGATTGGTTGTTCAGGACCATGAATAGGCTACCTGTGGTAGGTTTTCTTCTCTCTGTTAGTCAGATTTGATTTTTTTTTTAAATGTATGCATTTACTGTGTTCCTTGAATGTTAGTCTTATGTCGTGACATAAAGCAGCCAGTGGTCCTGTTGTGCTTGTTTCCAATACAAATTTTCGGGTTTAAAATTTTTGGTTAACTGTTGAAATTATTTGATTTTTCCATCATAAACTTGACCTTGGGTTTTGATTTGTTCTGAACCTTTTATTTGGGCTGAATTTTGCTGTCTGCATAATGTGTGCCTTTGGCAATTCTTTAAGAAATTCTTCACAATTTCGATTGTGAAGTGCTCGAGGCAGATATATTTGTCTTCATGCTCAGGGCCAAGTAGGCCATCATGATTTAACAAATAAATAAAATAATGATTATTAATGTTCTTAGTTCCCTGTAGCTTTTTTTTTTTTTCATAGAGAAATTGGGAAGATTAATTAGATGCATGTTTGTACAGTGCTTTCAAGATGTAAAGTAGTATATAAGTGCCAAGTATTATTATTACTTTAAGTCTCGTAGGAAGAAAGGAGATATTTATCAGAAGCTGTAGCTATGTGATGATGAGACGTCACACATTCAGATTTTTTGGTATCTGGCATGTTATCTTTTATACTCATTAAGTAGCCATACCTGAAAGATGTGCAAGGGCAGTTGTTTAACTGAAAGAAAAGGCCATGCTTATTTTAGTGTTCTCTGTGAAACAGAAATTCATGACAGCTCCAAAAGGTGCACAGGTAAAATTCTTGTGATAGTGTTGGTTGCTAGGAGGTATATTCTAGATAAATAAAATAGGGCTTCAGTAGGAGTAAAAAAGCTGGTCTCAGAAAGTATGTAGGAGGCCTTACCTTGGCCATAGAAGTAGGTTTTGTTAAACCACCACTCCTACAGGGCTATGACAGAGGGAAGCATCTCCAAACAAAGATTGATCAGAAGTATCCAGTAGGCAACTCACTTGGTTAGGTTGGGGTAAGAAAGGCATGGGAAGAAGATTTGTAATCTAGCCTCTCAGGACCTTGTTGTCCTGCACAGGAGTTTGTATCCTAATTAGTGCCACCAGTGGGTGCATGTTGCGTAATCTGCTGTGGATAACTCAGTAGTCATATTTCCTTTGGGCTGCAAGTGGGTATTTTTCTATACTGATGAAGAATGGGGAAAAAGAGTGGTTTTGTTAAGTATTGGGTAGACAGCAATTATCTAGCACTACTGCTAAGTCCAGAAGGATTTCATATCCTAGTACAGTGAACGAAAAGTGAGCTTGAGAGAAGGCGTCTAAATCAGGACTAAGCCTGCTGCACTATAGGGATGCTTGTTTTTTAACTTTATGCTCTTTGCCTTTACACATTGGGAAAGAAGACACTGGCTTCCTACTGATGTACTGAGGTCAAAATGAAAAAGATATCCTGGAGCAATATAGGAAAAAATCCTTGCAAGTTAATACTGAATTGAAAAGTTGCAGCCCAGTTAAATCATGTCTGTAGATCTTCATGTAGTTTTGCAGCATTTAGACCAAACCTTTACCTATATGGCAGGAAGAGACTACCTTAAAGGCACAAGAGCTCTCAAAGACAGTGGTAGGACACCCTGCAGTAGTCAGGTCATTCTTTACTATAAGCCAGTGTAGGTGTTTAAAAAGAACTTGTTATATTTGTGGTCTATGGATGTGTACTTTGCTGAGTTCAATCTGTATATGCTAAAAGCATCTTCTGTTAGATATCATGTTACAAGCATGGGAGTAGAAGCCTATTACCTGTATTGTTTGGTTTTGTTGTTTGTTGGGTTTTTTTGTCTAATGGCTTTGCCCTTAGCTATTCAAGTCTAAGCCACACTTAGGGTAAGAGCGTATCGGGCAGCTTTACTGTGGTCCGTAATTCCTGGCATGGTAGACTGTTCTTTCCTTTTGCATGGATCATGTATTTTTCTTTCCAGGATGACTTTCATGATTCACCTTAGCTAGCACATGAAGTGAGCTTCAAACATTGTACTTGATCTCTTTCCTTTTTGATTCAAGGGCATCTTCCATGCGTGGAATATTACAGAAAATATCTTTATACTGGAAGGGAATTATTGGTGTCTTGGTGCAGAACTGTTATCTGAAAACGAATTCACTTCAGTTCTGAATTTTGACAGGTGGATTTACTGGAAAGTCCTTTTCCAAGCAGCAGCTTTCTGAAGGATCACACTTGAAAATATGAAGTGTTTTATTTCTTTCTCTATACTGATGAATTTAACCCATATTTTAATACTTTAATATGGCTTAATACACACTCAACTGGAAGGCTAGGATCGTGAAAACACTTATTTACAGTTTGTTTACTTCTGATAATTTGGCAGTGTGGTAATGATTGTACAGGATCTGCTTTGTAGCAGGAAGACTTCATGTCCACCTGTCAGGGAAAATTAGTGATTACTGTCCCAGAGATGATCCCTTTTGTGGCAATGGGTAATGCTGGGGCACTTGCAGATCAATATGCCCCTTTCCAGCCTCCAGACTTGTTTCTCAATTTCCCTGCTGCAAACAAATTAGTGACCTTAAGAGACCCAGTTGTCTTGTGGTACCAGACCCCTAAAAACTGTGCTGCTAAAAGATAATACAAAAGCTCTGGAGGGAAGCAATTTTTCAGAGAACAGACTGTGCAGCTGTAATCTATTTACCCTTCTGTGTTGTTGTGATGGGACAAGATTAGATGAAGTGGTTCAGTAGTGGATTGAGTCTTCACTGTCTGGGGGTTTTTTGCCCCTCACTCTTGTGTCCCACAGAGATAAACTATTTTCTCAGTGCTTTTATTTTCTTTTGTTTCTGGAAGACAATGTCTGAAGACTATCTCTGTTATGTTTCATGGAACATGTACGTCAAATTTGCTATTTGAGGAAATTTTAGAATTATCAATGAAGCAAGAAATCTTCTGAAAACCTGTTCTCTGTCCAAATTCTCCTCTCTGCAAAAATAAGCATCTGAAAGAAAGGGAGTAGGGCAAGTTAAATGGCCTCAACCTCAGTGTTACAATGTTGGACTGTGAATATTTTCTTTTTTGAAAAGCATTCTTTCTTGTACACTCTTCTTGTGTACCTCATTTCGTTGTTTAAAGGAAGAATGATGTAAATAGAAGTAAAAGCTTTGGGGAAAAATAATATACTAATCTTTCAAAAATCCAAGACAGGTAAATTGAGTTAAAAATACAAACAAGAGAAAACCTTGGACAAAATACAAGATCCCAGTGCATGGCTGAATGTTTGTCTTTAAATCAGGACATCAAAAACATTCCCAAACGCCTAGGAGAAAGGCTTTCTCACTTGTCGGTGTTTGAATTTGGAATCCAGTGAGCCGAGGTTGATCTGTGCTGTTCTTGGGGTAGCAGCTGAGATGGCAGCATGGGGCTGCCTTGGCTGAAACCAGCACCGCAGTTCTGTGGGCACATTAGGGAGGCACAAGCTGGTGTTGCTGCCAAAAGGTGCAAACATTGTCTTACTCGTTTCTCAGTCCCTTTTTCCAGCCTCTTCACTGCCCTTGCACCTGTAGCGGCAGTTTCATACAGCTGCGCTGTGAAGAGGATCAGGAGGCTGGTAGAGATTAAAAGAGCCCAGTAAAATGAAGCACGGTTATTTTTAACACAGACAAATTCACTGACCCTGGTTCATTGTACAGGTCTTATACACAAGGAAGGAGACAGGGGGAAAAAACAAAGAACGGGGCTGCAGTGTTTTCTCAAAGTACTGTCTGATTCTGGCATGAGGTGTGTCACAGTTTGAGAACACCCTCAGAGCTGTGAATTATGCTCAAGCTAAACCACGAATTCATCAGTGGTATATCTGTATTAAAACTGGTGGGTTTGTTGTCATTCTTAACTATTTTAATATGTCAAGGAGAATTCCTTTTTATCAAATATACCTGTATTTGCACCAGCTGTTTTTGTGTTGGTTTGTGGAACTCAGAATACATACTATGTACACACACATACACATAACATAGACATAAGCAGAGTTTACTCAATGTGATCATAGCAATCGTAGGAGCTTTTAAAGTAATTATACCTTTCAGTACTCAGGACACTCATGAAAATTAACTATACATACTATCCAGGAAATCTGTCTCCTTAAAATAATTTCTTAGACAAAATCCTATTAGACTTGGTTGAAATTTCTTAGGCTGGATATGAATAAAAACTAAGGACCTCAGGATGTAGCCTGTGGAAGGTTTTCATATCCTTTCTTAGGCAGGAAAACATGGCAGGTATAAAATATATTAATCTGTGCCTGTTATTTGGCATGGGTCCACAGAGGGCTGTCGGCATAAGTAGGAGCAAATTAAAGTGGCAGTTCTCACGCTGGAGTCATACTGTGTTAATACAAGGCTCCAACCTAGATAATATGAAACCTGAATTGTGAGTGTAATATTTAGGGCTCCACACTTGGAGCTGTTCATCATGATGATTACAGCCATGCCTGGGATTGCTGGCCAGTCAGGTTACCTTGTTCTACATGCTTGATTTCTAATGAAATACAGACCCAGTGGATGTGCATTAGTTAGGGCAGGCAGACTGGCACAAAATAGACTTGCATCTGTTTGTAATGACCAGCTGAGGAGAAAGAAACCTCTTGAGGAACCGAGTGAGCTTAGTGGTTGTGCTTGGGCGTGGAGCAGGGTTGGAGAGTAGCTGGTTCACCAGGGTTGCAGCAGTAACTTGTTTGCAAAATCAAGGCCACAGCCCCATGTGGGATCAAAGACGTAAAACAACAGTAAGGATCTGTGGTGTTATATGTCATACTCAGTCTGTTTCTTTTATCAATCTGATGGCAGATCTTTTTATTCTTTTATTTTCATTTAATTTCCTATTATTTAGCAGCTCCTGAAACTGTGTCTGTTAGTATTTAACCTGTATGCAATATGTAATTGGTATGTTGATGGGTTGCGTTTCTCTGATTTGACAGGATGTGCGCATTTTTTAGTGGTTTACTCAAGACGGCAATGCCACGACAGCATTGACTTAGTAACGTAATAATCTTTGTATTATGAAGCCTGGTAAGACCCTGAGTGGTACTATTGTCCCATTAAGGCAGGTACTTCATGCAAGCAGGAAAACATCTCCTCTTTGAAAACCTTACAGTCAGA
This sequence comes from Burhinus bistriatus, assembly GCA_013397275.1. Classification (NCBI taxonomy): domain Eukaryota; kingdom Metazoa; phylum Chordata; class Aves; order Charadriiformes; family Burhinidae; genus Burhinus; species Burhinus bistriatus. The sequence continues at coordinate 10,528 of VYXH01002695.1, forward strand.
GCCTGAAATTAGATTACGAAATTTGCTGGACCTTGCACATAAGACAAGCTTGTTGAGGTCATTGTGCCAGTGTGATTGTATCTGGATGCAAATGTATTTTTGTCTTTCAAACTAAGAGAGATGTGGTAGATATGAATGATGCTGACACACACAAACATTTGCAGAAGCTGTATCTGAGCGTTGTACTTTCAATGCAAGGCATTTATGTTTTCGTGCCATTGTTTATTTCTAGCTCTGCCTCTTTATTTTTAAGCTTTCCAGGTTATTTTTAGTGTCTGTGCACTTACTTCTTCGGTGTTTGCCTGTTTTTCTTGTCCCTTAAGCCAAAAAGAGGCAGCGAAGTATAGATATGGAGACTAGACAGTGGCAACAGGTAGTGTGTTCATAAGAGACAACCAACAAGACCATAAATTCAAAATGTTAAATTTTCATAGATTTTGCTTCTAATCCCTCTGTTAATTCAGTGTGAAACTGTTCTTTTAAAATATCTCATTCTTTTCAGTAGTGTTGCGAAACGGTGGTGCTACAGAGGTTGGTGTCCAGAGTAAGGACTCATGGATCTGTCTGCTGTTTCTGGGCTTGGTGCCGACTTACTGTTTGGCAGGTGGCAAGTCATGTAACCTCTCTGTACCTTCACTCCGTGTTCATAATTTACTTTGACATAACTGTGCCTCTGCCACCATACTTTTTTAGGTCCGTTTGTAGATTTCAATGTCCAGAATAATGTATGATACATGCACCTATATTTCTCACAGTGTTTGGGTTCCATTTCACAGTCATTTTTACCTAAAAACATACACAAATAATCTGTATGCTGAGTAAATACATTAACAATATTCACCATTGACATAATCTCCTTGCAACCTAACTGATTTCAAAGGCATTGCAAAACCAAATTCTTGCTCATTTTTTTTAAATCACTTCAACTCTACAGACTCTGCTTAGACTTTAAAAGATTATTAATGAATTTTGTGGTCATTTGCATGATCATTGAAAGGTGTCTCAGTTCTGTGTTCACATTACGTTACACTGATCTTCCAATGGAATATGTAAACATAATTTAATGCTTATCAGGTTTTCTAGTAAGCACAGAAATTTCAGTGACTGGAAGTGCCAAGCTGCTTGGAGCAGCATCTCCCAGATCCACTGTGATTTACTTACTTGTGTCTCATTTCTTAAAAACAAGCAATAAGATAAAACCTCCTTTAACATTAGAATATTGGCTTTAAGATGTATTTGTAACTTTATTTCTTTCAAAACTGTACATACTTTCAGTATATATTCACATTGTCTTAATTCTGACTGTCAAAATACAAGTATTTCAGCTGAATTGCTGAGTGTCTGAAGACTGCTCTGAGTATGCACAGTCTTAGAGTGCTCTTCAGTTTTGAGTGTGTAACTGTAATTTTAGGATATAGTTGGTGTCAGATCATCTATTTTATCTTGTGCTGTGTCAGATTTTGGACAGTGCTGCTCTGTAATAACCAGATGTAGGAGCTAATGTGCCAGGAGTGTACGGCCTTCTACCAGTGGTCCTGGAAAGCTGACATCTCATAACCAGTGCCTGAGCTCCAGTGAGCATTGTAACACAAATGGTAATGATGCCAACTTCCACTCTTTTCTTCTTGCACACCCAGCAGAAAGTAACCACAGTCTATTTGAACGTACTTGAAGGATTTCTCAGGAAACTTTCTATTGTTTGCTGAAGAAGGCATTAAAGTACAGGGTGATGTGGTTGAAGTGATGGTAATTCAATGTATTACATTGCAGTTTTTGAACTATGTATTTGTCTGGAGTCACTACTACTTAGCCCAGGATAAATCTCCCCGTCAAGAAAATGCTTTCAACTGGAGTTCTAATGTCCGTAGGCTGAAATTTTTAACATCAACACCCTAACAATTCATGTGAGAAATAAACCACAGGCTACTTTTTTACAGAAGTTAACACATTTTCAAATGATCATAACTGACTTGCACTTTTCCTATCTATGTAGTTGTTCACACTACCACAGAAGTGAAAGCAACATTCACCCAAATGTGAGATACGTATTAAAGCCCTTCTAATTATTGCAGACAGCTAAACTGCAATGTGAAGATGTTATCATATGAACAGTTGGCCTCTCATGTTTTGTTTCCTCCCTTGTGTAAAGCATCTTACGGAGTTGGCAGTTCTGCAGGGTCTGAACTTGATCTTAATGAGAAGAGAAGCAGTAACAGTTTAAACGAAGGGCTCATATCGGTCATGACAACAAAATGTACAGATGTTCTTTATTAAGAGCACAGTAATGAAATTGTTTTTCCTGTATCAAGTACGAGGAAAAAAAACCTGCTGTACTTCAAGCCTTTTTAATACACGTCATCAATAGATAAAGTCAGTTATTTTGGCATATGGGCTATTTAGCAGGGAGTTCATTGTGAGATATCCCTCCCTAAAGATATTTTTGACATGTTTGTGAACTATATATTCCATACCATCTGCCTCATGCTCAGTATAAAAGCTGAGGGATCAATGGGTCAACACTCTTCCTTCGATGGCTGGCATCCGAGGAGGACTCTGTTGGTCTGCCTTTGATCCCGACCTGTGCATTCCTAAATCCAGATCTGGAATCCAGTTCCCATTCATCGCTAAGTCCAGTACGGGACTTTCCTGATGCCTGCCAGTGACATGATTATCATCCTGGGAACGTGATACTGTTTTGCATATATTTCATTATTTCCTTTTAATTTTATTATTAATATTTTCATTGAAGTAATTTAGTTCCTTCTAAACTCATAAATCTCTTTCCCTCCTCTCCTTGGAGAGAGAGGTGGGGGAGAGCATCTGTCATTCTTTTCAGTGGCCAGTCTGGCCCAAACCATGACAACTGGTGACACGGAGGTATCCTAAGCAGAAGTGGCAGTGCTGTTGCGGCTTTGCGTGGAAGACTGGCTGTCACACGTACTGAGCAAGAACAAAGGCCAGACTCAGCTAGCTGAATGCTCTTAGAAACCAGCAAACCCAGAAACTCAGGCTGCCATCCGGTATTTCTGAAAACCTGACAGGCAAGCATGTCTTCTTGTAAGCACAGAGTCTACGTGAATTCAAATACCAAGGTCCAGTGAGGAAAACGAAGAACGGAGACACCTTGGGAGTGCATGGCAGTATTTTTTCTGTATACGAGATTAATACAGTTTTATTTCACAGTAGCTTTGATAATGATCGATTCAGCTAGTTATCTGCTTCATTTGGAAGTACTGGATTTGCAATTGATTTTGAACCGACAACAGCAGACAAGCCTTTTTCCTCTCTGCTTGGTGCTGTTTCACTGCCCATCTGCATGACATGGGAGTCCTCAGGGTGCTTATCATCGCTGCGGCATTTCTAGGCAGAGCTTAGGTTCTTTCTGTAGGTACCTTTCCTCCCTCCTTGCCAATACGTTTTTGTAGAGAGCACCTGATATTCTAGAAGTTCAGGTTTGTTTCAGGAACAGAACTTCCTTAAGAGGGAGACTATTCGACACACTAAGATCTACATTCAAAGTCAGTTAAATGTTATGAATTTGGGTTGGGCACATCGATAAATGATTTTGGAAAGTTACAGTTTGACTTGGATTAATGGAGATATTCATATGAAGAGGTATTTGTTATACAAGCAACTATAAATCTTAGAATGGCTGTTATCTTCTGAGAAAAAATCTGCTTTAATTTTAGAAACCTGCCTTTTCTTTTATGCATATGTGCACTGGAAAAGAGAGACTGCCACTGTTTGCATCTTCTCTGGAGTTAAACCATTTGGATGATTTGCAATGCAGGAATTTAAATTTAACACTTCTCCCTGTTTCAGAAGTTATGATTTGTGTGGTGGCACCATTAACATGCATTTTGGTGTTAAGAAGAAAAATGAAGTTATGATCTGTGAAAAATATCAATGTTTCAGTATTTTAGATTGAACTCTTTCTGAGAAGAAATTCAAGATTATGGAATTCACTGTGAAGGAAAAAACAGTCAGAGCTGCTGTCGAAATACATATCTCTCAGACTGACTCCAGAGCATTTCATTGATAGGCAGGGCACCGAGGAACTTGGTGGGCAAGCTAGGAAGAAACAACTCAAAATCCATCAAGGATTTTCCTGGCTTTCATCAGAACTTTGCTAAATTGAGGTTGCTTCCATGGGATGTTTAGATTTAGAGAAGTTGAGAGAAAATTAAAAAATACAGTTTTCTCAGCAGATGTGAGAATTAATTTTTGAAGGAGAGGCTTTTTCTTTTCTTTCAATGCTTAGCTCTTGGCACGTGTAGAGTAGCTTATCATAATTCCTCTCAGTAGCTATGTTGGTAGCACTAGGGGAATTGCTTATTATGCACATGATGTTCATCTTGCTGCAGCTTCTTCCTTCTCTCTGCTTTGTCTTCTGTGTCTTTTCATAATCTTAAGATGGGAGCTCTTGAGGCAGACACTTTCTTATTTGTTTACACAGCACCTTGCAAACTGGACTACCTGGTATTAATTGGGCCATCTGCAGCCTGCCATATAGAAACAAAAAAAGCAGACATGGAAGCTTGAACTAGTTTTTCTTCATGTTTAAGCAGAACTTGATTACAAATTCCTTCTTTAGTCTGGGTAGTAGCCTCTTTCCTTTTGTGCTTGTTCCACCTGAGAAAAATTTAAGTAATATGTAACTTTAAAGTATCAGGTAGCCATTTCACAATGTAATATCAAGGCAAACTGCAAAGGCTCTGCATGAATCTAAGCTGCTTGGTTGAATTACTGTGTCTTTGAACTGGCAAATACAAAGCAATCTTTCTGGCCAGATTATTTAATAAGTAATGGTTTAGATAATATAAATGTATGTATTAGCATCTGTTGCAGCACTAAAATTTATATGCAGTTTTAGCTTAGGGAGCCAACGGTTCTGGAAACTTATTATTACCATGCTTCATAATAGCTGTCACTAATGCTATATACCAAAATACAGTCACAAGAGGAGAGGTAGGCCTTGCATGCAGGAAAACTGCACTTATGTTTCATGAAAGATTTCAGTGTCTGAGAACTGGTACCAGCTGGGGGGAGCTTCTGGTAATGTGGCTTAAGGAGCTGCTGAACTATATTGATGTTCAGCTCCAAATGGTGGTTGTAATGAAGACTTCCCCTGTAGCTGGAGATTAGACACAAAAAATACGGTCAGAACAGGCTTATGATATGGCATGCCCTGGGAGGTAATTTTTGGATTTGTATGAAAGACGGGCTAGATAATTACCCTAATTTCAGCTGAGGTAAAGGAATGTATTTGGAGCTTAGCTTGTTACTTTGGTATCCTCTCTATTAGACCATATGAAAACATGATTTCTGAGACTTTCAACAGTATGTGCTTTGTATGTGCATTTTGCCTATTTCCATAACATATCAGGATAACGTTTTCTGTGCTTTTTGAGGTGAAAATCTCATCTCTGTTTAACAAGCTCCCCTGCTGATTCCTGTTGGTCCTGAAATCAGATAAGTTGCGAGAAAAACTGAATATTGTTATTTAGAAAGAAAGGGTGGTACAAGAAGAAGAAAATTCCTCATATTGTAAAAAATAAGTTATATTGTCTTTGGTTATGTGTAGCAGGTAGTCAAGCACTGTCTGAAAGAATTCACATAATAAGTCATTCAGAAGCTCATCATCTTCCTGCTTTTGTGATGAAATATCACAAAATGGGGTAAGTAATTAAAGGAATGACCAGCCTCAGAATAACATTCTCGTTTGCTTCTGTGGCCATAGTTCAATCTGCATAAGTTGTATGGATTTGTGCTTGCAAAACATTTCATTTGTACACCTTTTCTTACCTGACCATAAGGTTTTAACTATTCACTGTTAGAATATGCTAACTATTTTTCTATTAACTTCATTAATCCTTTTGGTCAGAGGGAGGGAGGAATAACATTGTTATTGTCCTGGTTTCAGGTGGGATAGAGTTAATTTTCTTTCTAATAGCTGCTGTGTTTTGGATTTGGTATGAGAAGAATGTTGAGGAATGTTAATAACATTGTTTTAGTTGTTGCTAGGTAATGTTTATATTAGTCAAGGACTTTTGCAGCTCCCCACAGAAGCTGAGAGGGAGCATAGACAGGACAGGCTGGACAGGGGGATATTCCATACCACAGACATCATGCTCAGTACATAAATGGGGCTGGCCAGGGGGCAGGGATCCACAATCCCTGCTTGGGACAGGCTGGGCAACCAATTCACTGGGTGGCGAGAGTGACTTCTGTTGTATCACTTTATTTTGTATATTCTTTTACCATTATTGTTATCATTATTGCTATTTTCCTCTTTTATTACTGTTCTATTAAACGGTCTTTACCTCAACCCATGAGTCTGTTTTTTCCTTTCCCCTCCTTTTCTTCCTCTTCTCCCTACCCTACTGGGGCAGGGGGGGAGAGTGAGTGAGTGGCTGCATGGTCTTAGCTGTAAGCTGGGGTTAAACCACAGCAGTCATTGAAGGAGTGTACCTGGTTTTGTATTACTGTTGCTTGAGAAAACAACCCCTCCAAAGAGAGAATCCGAATTAAACTTTAGTTCCACTTCCAGTCTCTAGAGCTTTGGGAAAGGAACAAGACTGAGTCATACTTACTGAAATCAGGATTATGATCATCAATGAAGAAAGGGATAGTTCTCTTAGACTTAATAATATATTTTTGTATAAACAGAGATACTTGTAACCTCAAGTGACTTTGTACACAAAGACCAAAAGAAAGCAATATTGTTTCCGTTCCTGATTTGAAAAATGGAGATGCTATAGGTGGCCTGTTTATTCCATGTATAGTGATTGCTGTGCTCAGGTGGGCTGAAGGGCTCAACAGTGTAGAGATTAAGCACATAGGTCATAATTTAAGGTTACAGCAGACATTGCTGAAAGCAATACCTGCTCAGTGACTTACAGGAGCATTCTTCCATCTTACCTCTCCGTTGTAACTGACCTTGCTTCTATTGTAACTTTCAAACATTTCTAAAAGTGTTCCTTTTGTATTTGCACACATGACATCAAATCATCTGTTAATTCTCAGAAACAACTGTGTGTTTAACCCTATGGAGTTTAAAATTAGCAGTCCTGAGTTCAAGCCACAATTTTTTAACAAGTGTTCTGCATTTTGTTTAATGAGGACTTTAGCACCAGCAATAGGATTAGAGCAGGTCTACAGCTGTGAGGGCTTTCTAGAGACCTTTTGCTTGGGTCTACACACTGTCTACTTGATAGCAAGTGAGGACAAGGGGTTACTCTATTCAGGAAAAGAAGGAAAGAAATGTTGTGTTTGGGACTGAACTTTAATGGGTGAAGAAGCATATCTCAGTTGTATGAAAGTGAAGAGCTGAAAATGGGTTGATGTGTGAACTTGCTCCTCCGTAAACAGTCGCTACTCATTCTGGGATCATTCTTTGGCAGTTACTTTAGCCGTTACTTTGGTGCTTTGACCAGTGGTTGTTGGTCCTTACTTGGAAATATACTAGCATGCTCTCCTGCTCTGAGTCTAACTGGTTTTGTGGTATTAAGTCCCATCGCAATGTTTACTTGCCTACGTCTGCCAAACGCTTGTGTTTTTCCCTGCTGGGAAGAGAGTGTGGGTGGGATTTGCTAATCTGAATGAATAGTTATGCATTCCAGTTTATTTAAGCTATTCTTTAATGCGTAATGACATGATTTTGTTTTGACAGATGAATGTTGTTTCTGTAGATCTGCAGTGACATTGCTCCATTTTGACTTTGTGCTGTCAGCTTGGTACATTTATCCTGACACTGTTATATTTCATCTTGATACCATATTCTTGATTTGACATTGCAATGCCACCTCCATAAATTTGTATTGACGTTCTTAACTCATTTTCTTGGTATTTTTCAAAGTGAATGAAAGCCTGACACAGTTAGAATTGAGAGCAATATAAAGGCAAAATTGTGGAGATGTATCACAGAGGAGTGAAAAGGGCAGAGATGGTGCTCAGTGGGGAGAAACCAGGTGTGCAAGATGCATGGATGGTCCTTACAAGGTGCAACGTGACATTCTGGCAGGGGGTCATCTTAGAGAAATAAATGTATTCTACCAGCGTGTTGTCAGTATAACCTTAATTTTTCCAGCTTCTTTGCAAAAACTCTAAGTTGAATTTGGATAGTCGTGCCATAGGACGTGCTCTGTTCTCATATACTCTCACAATGCAGGATCACATAATCATTGTCTTAGCACTGCATGATTGCTGTTGTGGGAACCATTGTTTCCCCTTGATATCATTACTGACTTCGAGGTCACATCAATACCCATGTTTTAGCATGTGATAGCTGAACAGGCAGACAATACCATCTTTGCCTCTTTTGGGTTTCTTAGTGGCTGTCTATTAAGACAGCATGTCCAGATAAGACAGAAAGCAACAAGGTATTGCATGTTTTGCAGGTGTGCAAAAAGGTATCATTGCAATTTGTATGGGAATTTTTACTGTAGGGGTATATGCCTTTCAATATGTCCACTCTCTCTTTCTGCTGCTCAGTGCATCCTGGCTACATTATGGTCATGGTGTGTGTAGCTCTGTAGATGCATGCTCCTTGTAAGGCTGCAGAAGACTGATTTGAACATCTCATCTGTCCCATGTATTTTGAGATTTCCTGTGTGGTTTACGAAGTGCCTTCAGATCCCCAGCACGAGTAGTGACAGTTGAACAGGAAGTATATATGCTGTTTTATTATCATCAGTGTTTAGAAAGACTTAGGTTAATAAGAAAATAATGTTTTTGACTCTGTGTATATTGTCTAGTGCACTACTGTCTGCACTATGTGTGTTTAATGTAAAAATTGTTTAAACTTTTCCATAAAGTATAGGAATTAATATATCCATGATATGGAAACATTATTGACCTTAAAATTGTTCAGTTAAAATCAATCTTTTTTCTTTCCTTAAGAAAAAAAGAGTGTTTTAGTAATTTAGTGCTTAGGTTTTTGTGTTTTTAATAAAATATGTTGCCAAGTTGGGTTTTTTTCTCCAAATTTGAGCATGCTTCATCAAAATAATGTGAAAATAGAGGCAAAGTTAATGACACCCTTGTATCTCCATTTTGCCATCATCATAAAATCCTGAATCCTACTCCAGATGATTAGTAAATAAGATGAAGTAATTTAGCTGAGAGAATTGTCTAGCTACAGTGCATGAACTGTAATTGTGATATTAATGTCAAATAGAGTTAGTAATTTCCAGTTATATTCTGCTCTTGAGCATGAAGTACTTTTTCCTCTGTAACCCCTAAGAGCTGTGTGCATGCAAATAACTGGAACCTGAGTCTTGAGGTTCCAGCCAACGAAGTATATTTTGGCCTGTGAACTGGGAAAAAGAATATTCATGCATTGCCCTTACCCTTTTCTATGAAAGGATTCCATCATAAAAGTCATGAAGGACATCTCTGTTGTTGGAGGTCAAAGTCTGACCAGATATAAGGAGAAACTTCTTTCGCCAATAAGACAGCCAAGCATTGGGGCAGGTTGTCTAGAGAAGCTGTCAGTCTCTGTCCTTGGAATTTTTCAAGACCCAACTAGATTGTCTCGTGTAGTTAAATTGCAGATGTAGTGTCATAGGTCAAAGGTATTATAACTTTCTGAGATTTTCAGCTTTTTCATTTGTATAAGGCAATAAAGGTCCTGTTCCTGACTTAATGTTGATCTCCCCAAGCCAATAGAGTTATCACTGAGGCTCTCCATATGCACAGCGGTCAGCAATTGCAGACTGGAGAAAATGTATGTGAAATTTCAAAAGTGTCAGTTTACTATGCAGTTTCTTTGTAATAAGATTGCTAGTACGCGTAGGGAAGCAACAGGTTAAATAGAGCATGAGATACCAGAGAGAATGGACTCATCTGATCCAGTCTTTTCTGATGTCTTTCTGGTATTACACGTTGGAAAGCTGCAGTTAGACCCTGACATCTAGTTAATAATTTCTGTTGCCTATTCTTAAAATTAAACCACTTCAAAATTTTTAAAGCAATTGGAAAAGAGAAAAAAAAAAGACCAGTACATTTTTCATAAGAGCTTTCTGGTCAAGAGTACAGACCTCACTGAAACTACAAAAGAGTGGTTGGAAGGGAAGAGAGAGGAGTGCCAAATTACTCCAATATGTCACGATCTGTACAATTAAAGGGATATATTTGTAGTGTCTGCCAGAACCTGTGAGATCTCAAGGGACCGAAAGTGAAGAGGAGTCAAAAGGTTCTTTAGATTAGTTTAATATGTACACTTTAATATTTAGCATGGCTACTACAGTTTAGATTTTAAACTTTGATGAAATGTTCTTTCAGTGGTTTGTTGCTGGTCTTCAGCAACTTGCAGGAGGCTGGGCAAAATGATAACCTGACAGTAATGGTGATTTTTATTTAATATTATTTCTCATTTGCAGGTTTAAAATTGTTCAGCAATTTCTGCTCGCTATTCCAATATACTTACAACATCTATTAATAATGGGCGTTTCTCTTTTCCACCTTCCTGTCTCTTCTTTTAGGGAGGAGAGTTGTTTAATTGTGCAACATTTTTGACTTCTCTTCTCATAATTCTTGTTTAGTTACTGGGCAACTTGTGTTGGTATTATACTTAAATGATTATATTTTGAAAATGAAATCTTTGCAGCTGTCAAGTGATAGGCTAGCCCACAAAATTCTAATTGATCACCTTCATGTGGGACTGTGGTTTTTAAATTGGTAGGTAGTGCTTTACCAGCAGCACAACCTCAAAGACACCAGTTTTATTAAAACCTCTGGATAAGGTTCTCAATTACCTTGAGTTCCAGTTTCAATTAGACTAAACTTGGAAGAAATTACTGGCCTACTGCAAAGGTCTTTGGAACAAAAGAAAATGAGAAATTGCTTATTTTCCAGCAGGCATCTAAACAAATTGCACTTTGTGTTTCAGGTGATCAGGGATAAGCTGGGTCGCAGCCAGTCTGGGCTCATTCTGCTGCTAATACTGCTTAGTGGCATTGGAAGAGTAAAATGTAAAATATCCCACAACCTTCTGGATGACTGTAAGTCAAGTTCCCTGTAGAGGGTTTTTGTAAGCATTGTTTAGTGCAGAACTGCAGGAGAACTCGATACAGAAGATATTAGTGTGGAAAAAGTTGATACTGCCAGATCTATGGGGAACCATATGGATACTGCTGTTGGCAATCTACCAAGTGCATCCATAGATGCCTCTAAATATATTTTTGTTGTTGTTGTTATAGGGTTGCCATTGAAAATCTCCAAATGTAGCACAGCTGTTGCACCAGATTTGCATAGCTCATACACTGCTAGTCCCAGAGTGCTGCTTGTACAGGTCACTGCGCCAAGAAGTGCACCGTGCTTCAGATTTCCCAGAATTTCCATTTGTATAGTAGTGTGTATTTTAAAGTAATATTTTTCCCTACTGTTTACCATAAGATAACATTTGAAATTACCTGGCTTCATGCTATACTTAAACCAGAAGACATCTGTAGTAACTGTTTGATAATGATTATAAAACTTTGACTGCAAAGCTGCTTAGAATATATGATGAATAAAACTGAATTTTTTAAAAAGAGAGGTGAAGGGGGAAAAGGAGGGGGAAAAGTGTACAATGAAAGATTAATCAACATACAAATTTATTAAAATATAAATACGCAATTCTGTTATACATCGTGCAACCATGAGAAATGGACTATTTTGCTGAAAACGACTGGTAATGTTTTAGGCCCTAGTTCTGTAATCACATTTATGAGAACACTCCTTCCTTTTGAAGCCACTAGAACTTCACATTGGTGCAATGTTTGTCTTTACAGACCAGTTTGCCAGTAGCTGAGTCTCAGGACTGTATTATAGCATCAATTTTCAGCAGAACTGTCCCTTAATCGATAATAAAATCTGCTTTAAAAAATCCCTGGCAGAGTCTAGCTGTTTCCCCAATATGTTCGTAATTTATTGTTGAATGGAGCATTGGTATTTTAACAACACAATTCCCAAAACATTGAAATTAAGAAAGCCAGAAGGTTTTCTTATCAAGTGCGTGACAGCTTTCAACTAGGATAATTGTAGTATGTCGTTTGATTTAATAATTTTGTAGCTTCCCTCTGGTTTCACTGTATTTCTTTGCAGAGCTATAGCATCTGTTTGGGCAGAGGAGGGAAAGGCTCAGTTATCTATCTGATTTTTAGTAAGAGGTGGAAGTAATTTGATCTGAACATGCTTGATCACTTAATACCCAAAGTATTATGGAATTATTCCTTTTTCATAGTGATACATTACCATTTTCTCCTCATACAGTTCAAATGTGAAGAGAATTTCTTTGCCACATAAAAAGGAAAACTGAGTCTGTAACAACATGATATTCAGATAAGTCTTGTGACTCCTGTTCTTACATGAATAAGAAAAAAACCTTTGCATATTTGCATGTAACACAGTGCATGTCCTTTACTCTGGTACTACAATCAGTAGATCTTTGCATGGTAGTCTGTACTAACCAGCAAAACAGTGACACAGTCATTCACATAAATGATTTTTTGCTTCTGTCAGCCCAATTCATGATTTTTCAGCACAATAATGTTGAGTTACGTTTTCACTTGATTACTGTGGTGTAGTCTTTCTGAATGCCACCACTCTACAGCTCTTCACACATCTCCGCCCGCTGCATAACTACACCAGGGAAGTATTCTGGAGGTTTTAAACATGAGTAACTACTGCCGATTGCTCCAATAGACTTTAAAGAGAGAGAAGGAGAGAGGTAGTGCTCAAATCCCCTATTCCCATACGTTCATGGAGCCAACTGCTTTACCAAGTGAGTTTAACAGCAGTCTCGGAGGAAAATCCTGCCGGTGAACCGAAGGCAGACAGCACTTAACTGATTTTAAATATAAAGTACTACTGCTATAATAAAGAAAAAAAAAAAAAAGGATTCTCAGCAGTTTTTTATTTTAAGTGAGGAGTCCACAGACAGTGGAGGAAAACAGGATGCTGGAGAGAAAACAGACTTGACTTGAAGTAAATGAAACTTTTTCAAGTTGGAAACAAACACCCAGGAGCTGCTGAGCTTAGCCTACGTGTTACAGCAACACCTCGCTAATCCTCTCATGTTACAATTACCGCATAGAAAATGTGCCTTTTTCTTCCTGCTGTTTAACAAAGGTTTAACAGCAGGATGTTGTACCGAGGGCTCATATTCCAGTTGACTTTATTGATTTGATGCACTGTTCTATATTACATTTACTATAGAATTATGTTACAGCTCAAATGTTGTGAAACAAATTACAGTGGTCAAAATAAAGGAATGAATAAATGAGCCAGATTAACTAGCATGCACCAGTTGTTTTCTTCTGCTCTAGTCATGCAAAACAACTGTAAATACAGTGTAAACAGCCACAAAGACCTCAATTATTCTCCCACTTGTTCATGCAGATTAGCATGATCTTACTCTATAGCTGTGATTTAAACAACAGTTCTGAGAACGACTGATGAGGTTCATTTACACCAGTGTAAATCTATGGCTTCTGTTTTTTGATTAGATTTTTATGTATCAAGCTATTCATCACTCCTTTTAAACTTTGCTGTTTGTGTAACTCATAATAGAGTTTATCTCTATGTATTTAGTGAAATGGGAGAAAAATCTGAGATTGTTTTAGATGGTTGTTCTTGTAGCATATAAAACGTGTATAGCAGCTTACAGCAAATCTTCCAGGATGCTAATTTAATATACTTTTTGAAAGATAATGGCAAGAGAAATTGCCTACTACCAAGTAAGCAAAGTGAGATAGAAATGTTGTATCTTTCAATACCAATGTGAATTTTGATTCATTTTAGAATCAGTAATAGAAAGTTCACTGAATTGCTCCAGAACAGCGATCGTTAACTCTATGGGTTTCAGTTTGTAGTTAAAAGCAATCAGTTATTTGAAAACTTGTTTGTTCTTAAATCTTATTGGCCATCCCATTGGTGGGAGGGAATTGCAGTAGTGCACTAATACAAGTATTGCAATACTATTTGGCTCCTTTTCATGCTGAATAGCACCTTACTTCATAAGCAGGATTATTGATTTTTATGGGGCTATTCTTCAAGAAAGTTTGTAGGTAACCTAGTAAGGATGCAGTCTGGCCCAACGTGGTTTAGGGTTTTGACTAACAAGTCACAAAAGACATTCAAGAGAATACCTGAAGGATCTTAAGCTTAGGGCTTTCATTTTCAATGCTACATTCCCTTTCTAAGACTCGTTAATGAAGTGTTATTGTAATAAATCTTGCTTAGGTAATGAGAAAATACATTGACTGCAGGGGTTGGAAAACACCTGTAAATTATAGGCTCATCATTATTAGCAGAATGTTTTTGTGACGAACAGTATATTTCACGCTGAAGAAGGAAGAAATCTGGTTTTGCAGTCTGGGAGAGGAAACACGATTTGAGCATGGGAAGGTAAATGACTGAATCACAGGACAATGGGTTAGGAGACAAAGAACTGGATATTGCCTCATGTAAACGACATAGCTTTCCTAATTTCAGCAGATCTACCACGACTAACACACGAGTTCTTGCATATTCTTAAAGACAAATAAAAGTCGTTAATGAATCACACTGATCATGTCATCTTGCCTCTTGAAGTCTGATAAAGTGAGAGCCACGCTGACTTCTGGCTGTTCTTGGGCTTTTCCCTTTTCTGATGTAGTACATAGCATCACCATAGGCCACTGGTACAAATCCTGATATAAAGCTCCAGAGGGCATCTGGGCTATCTTCTGAGGGCCCACACAGTTTTTGGCTTCACGATGAGTCCTTAATCCCTCACCTTCATTTATGTGACAATTTAGCCCTTTGCTCCAACCTTCCTTGTTTAATGTCATAATTTGGATATCTTACATGCACCAAATTCTCTCTTGGTTTCACCTGTTTGCACTAATATACTTTTTTTTTCTTCATGATTGAAATTTTTTCATAATTATTCCTCTCCCTAATTTATAATGCATAGAGTATCTTTTAATGACCCACTAATTTTTTTTTATTTCGGGGCATCTCTTAGTTCCTTCTTCCTCATCTTGCCTGGTACAATTAGTAATTCTGTGGTCAATACTGTTAACTCTGGTTTCTCCAAGTTTCCTACCGCTGCATAACCCTTCTCAATTAGACTCCTAACTCATATTATACAGCTGCTTTCAGTGCTGTTATTCCAGTGCCACTATGGTTTTCTTAATATAGGTAAGCTTGTATTCTTAACATACAGACTCCCTAATCCCCTCATTTCAATTTTATTATTCTTCCTTCACAGTCAAGTACTTCATTTATAGTTTATGTATTTCCATCAGACTGCCAAACCCAGCTGAGTGCTAGTTTCTCCCTCTGCTTCTGCATCTATTTTCTTTTACAACTCACTGGAGGAGTTTTCTTTCTCCTGTCAGTTCTCAGGAGCAACTACTGCTACTACTTTTCTTTAGAGTTTAGCCACTCACTGTTCAGATCTCTTCATGCTATACAGCTACTTTCTTTTCCCACTATCACTTCCTCTAAGTCCAAATTTCTCCTCCTTTTTGTCCTCTCCCCATATTAATATGTTCTAAAAAGTGTTGGGTTCCTTAAATTTACTCCAAAATATGCCCTAGTCTAGTTTCCATCTGTTTTATTTACAACAGAAACTGTTTCAGCAAGCCTGAAATAATGATTTCTTGATCAAAGATCACAGCCTTTGCCTCATGCTTCCTCGTAGATAAAGCTGATCACTCATTCACACTTCTATCATCATTTCTACTTCTTCCATTATTGTACAGTTCCCCATCTCTGCAGTTACTGCTCCAGGTTCTCGCACCATCATTTTTGTAGATATTTTCCTTGTTCTTTCCTTTAGTTTGTAGGAATGCTTTGTTGCTTTTGACTGTCTTCTCTCTCTGCATCTTATCACCAGATGACCTCCTCTTCTCATACATGGTCAGGTACTGTTTTTATGCAGATGATTTGCAAATCTGTTTGTCAGCCCATGGTTTATTTGCCTCTGTTCAGGCACGTGTTTCATCTAGCATCTTCAGCATTTCTGGCTTGACAGCTTGCTGATAAGAAAGGTAAAACAGAGCTCTGTATCTCACCCTACGAAACTCTCTCGTGTCCCTCGCTTTTTATCCCACTCTCATCATATTACCATATGCAGTCAGTTGATGTGTGTTATCTAGACACATTCAGTTATGAATTCTTCTGCTTTAACATCACCTTTATCTCTTCCATCATCTAAAATGTGTGTCCCTGGTGTCATTTTTTTCCCCCTCTTCAACATTCTGTTTAGCTTCTTTCTAGCTCTTATTGTCTTCAGCTGTGGACAAAAAGGCATCCTGTATTTTCAAAAGTTACACTTTTATTATTTTAATTGCCTTCCTTACCATCAGTGTTTTTAGTCTAGCCATTCTAGCAACTCCTGCTAGGATCATCTTTATCTGAGACAGTTCAGCTCACCAGACTAGAATTTATGCATTTGTTCCAAATTATCGGTGAAAGGTTTCACACTCTTTTCATCTATAAAGCTATTGAGACATCTCTTGTGTAGCTAGGAGTCTGCCTTAATTTCCTCTAATTTTCTAGAATGTTTTCCTAACTATTCTGTTCTGAGTATTACTTTCTTTGTGCTTTCATGCTTTCTCAAATACCCTTGCTCTCTCCCTTCAAATTTAATTTCTTAATCTGTGGCTTTGAGACTTTTTTGCATATCCTTGCATAAATATCTCTTTTTGTTTGCCATCTGTGCAGCATTTGTCTAATCTTTTTAATAAGATAAGGCAAATAACTTAGGTTTTACTCTGTCTTCTTTTATTGTGAGTTTTTATACTATTAAGACACTGCAGATATTTAAACTGTTATCAGTAATACTTCATAGGTTTTCTTTTCTCCACAAATACACTTTAATGGGTTTTAGGCATAATCGTTAGGATGAAAATGATAATATACTATATGCAACATACTCTTGCTGAAATTAAATTACATACAGATCTGTGAATGGAAAGCAATGGCAAACCTTTGCATGTGCCCCTTCAGTTGACAGACAGTGGCCATTCCTTTGGTAAACTCGCAAGACCACTTAAGAAGAACAAAACTAGTAGATGTTTGCAGCTGATATCCTATATGATATACAGGTAAGCAGTCAAGGAACATAAGGCCATAGCAAAGAATCTAAAGGAATTATTTTTACCTGTGTTCACTGTGGAAGAAATTTGAGATGTTACCACATGGGAATTGTTCCTTGCAGGGAATTTAGCAGAATGTCTGTCTCAAATCTAAATGTCTGCTTAGGAGAGTGTGGGATTATGTAGTATGGAATAAATAAGCAAAAGGAATAGTAAAGAGTCACCAAGATCGGGTCCTGTTGACTCAAGAACTGGAGCCAAAACAGCTTAACTGCTAATCGTGATGCGTAATGTCTTCCATAATACTTCCTTAGTACTTGAGAACTTAAAAGTAGCAAATAGCTGACCATTACTGCTCAGGAATAAATTTTTGAGATTATGATAGGTGGCTGTATGAGAACACCGGCTCAGTGCTCAGTAGTGGTCAAAAAAGTAAATCTAATATTAAGAATTCTTTAGAAAGGAACAGCAAATAAAGAAAGGGACATTACTGAATAAATCTGTACTTTGCCAACGATGGAAAATAGTTTGTATAGTTCTGGTCCCCACATCTAAAGAACAATAAAGTGGATTCATAAGCTGTCCAGAGAAGAGAAACAGGCTGTTCAAAGGCTGCTTTAGAAGGAACAACCAAGTAAGCCAGGGTTCTTCAGGCTGGAACAGAGTTGGCTGTAGAGTCATGAATAACTTGGGAAGAGCAAAAAAGAGTTGGTGGCTTTTTTGATGTTGGTTTTGTTTCAGGTTTTTTTTTTTTTTTGCTGTCTCTTCTAACACCAGAACTAGAATATAGGAAATTAAACCAACAAGAGACATGTTGAAAAGAGTGTTTTTTCTCCTTGCATCCATCCATTGTAGATATTTGCAGAGGCTCAACAAGAGATTAGACAAAGCTCATGGAACAGAAATTTCTGGAGTTCACAGAACATGTATCTTGCTCAAGAAGTCTCTGAGCTGCTAGGGAGGTAGCAGTTCCCTATTCTTTCTTCCCAAGACATCCAATTCTGGCAAGTATCAGAAATAAGATAGAGGGTTATGTGCATCTTTGATCAGAGCAGTAGTACTGGTTTTCCAGTACTGGTCAGCCAGTATGGCAGGTCTGGCATTATGAGCAATAGTATTTTAATAAGACTACATTTAAATAAATACACCTGGTTATCATCAGTAATTAATTTTAATTTTTAAAAGTTAGCTTTCTGTTCTTTGGAGACTGCATTGGTGACACATTTTCATTTGCACACAGAAGGCACTATAGTGAATATGTGGAAGATGTATTTTATTTTCATCTGTGAGAGTAGAATGGTGGTATCATTTTTCACTCTAACAGGTTTTCTTTAAAGCAGTAACAGTTAGCTTGCTATATTTTTCACCGATACATTGCAGTCTGTGTGGCTCCTTCACATTTGTTTTAAATAACAAGATCTTATTAATAAAATTAATGTTGATCATCTTATTTTCTTTGTCTGATATAATCTGCACATCACAGTAAGTGATCTGAATCCTTCTTAATGACGAACTTTTGCTGAAGCTTCACCCTTTTTGCTTAATTATCTCCATAACCCACTGACTGAAAGATGTCTGTTTTGTATGTTATAATAGACCCTGGGGTTTTCCATCAGGGCGTTTAATTCAGGTGGTGCCTTTTCTATTTGCAAGAAAAAAGGAGAGCTCAGAAATTGGCAAAGTGTTGTATTATAGTTATATTTAAAAAAACCCAGATGAACACAAAACAGATTGGCATTGTAGTATAGAAGCTTACGCTCAATTTTCACAGATCAAAAAAGAATAAGTAAATTTGCATTAACTATAATGCCTCAGCTAGCAGTGCAGCTACTTTAAATTCAGAAGAAGAGAGACAAAGCATATATTCATATCTAAGTGTTAGGGTAAGAATATTTCCAGGTGGACAGTGGAAATTAATGGACCTGTAACAATTCACGGCAGCTCATATATTGGTGTTTATAGTTTGTTTTCCTGCATCACTCAGTGAAAGGAGCTAAGGTTGTATTCTGTTTCTCTTCTTCAGCTGGATAGCACTTCTACTTAAATATTGTGAACATAATTTCATAGAATCTATTACTATTAGCCTGAAAATAGCTTTTTATTTTAATTTCTGGGATTATTATATTTTAGGCCTAGTTCTCCTCCTTTTGTATGTGTAAGTAATACTGTTTGTTTCTTTAGGAAGTGAAATAAAAATAAATGTAGTAACTCCTGAATGAATTGAGGCTATGAAAATGTGTATGATGAGGAACTCCTATGGACATCCTCATCATTCCATAGGTGGGTCTGGGAATATAAACTGTATGGTTTGAGTGGTCTGTGTGTTATACCGGTCTATGACATACTATCCCATAAAGATGTAATATATCCAAAGACTTGCAGGTTCATTGAATTGAGAGACAACAGTAGAGAAACAGTCTGCTGAGAATACTAAAAATGATGATGTTTGTAATTGTTCATATTAAAAAGTGCTTGCCATTTAGCAATTCTGGGGAAACTACTGGTTAAAGACTATGGACTGGAGGTGGTAAATCAACTAACCTCTTTTTCCCAGTAAGTAATCCCAAGAGTGTGAATTTATCCAGGTTGTCACTTTTAGGTTTGCACTTACAGTGACCCCATGGTGAAGTTCTTTTTCCTAACAATAGAAATTATTTTATCAGTTAATTAGCTACTAGTGGAAAACAACCTGTAGCATTAAATCTGAGTTTGCTTGTAAAAGTCAACAAAGCAGCTGTTCTCTCTTTTTTACATAAATGAATGAAGAAACGTATGTATTTATGATCAAAAAATTCGCTCGTCCATTTCCTTGTATTTGGTTTGTACTTGTTTTGTTACTAACAGAACAGAGAAAAATGAGATTACACAAGGAGAAGAACCAATTATCTTGGTTATTTTATTTGTTTTTTTAAAAACAGAGCAGTGTTAAACATTAGGGTAAGAACTTGGCTAATTTAAAGATGGCCTTAGAATGGACACAAGTAACAAGCTATAAAGAGTTAACTAGGTTTTCTTAGAAGTACTAATGTCCTTCCAATACCAAGGTGAAGTTTGAAAAGATAGCGGAGAGATGCAGAAAGCTTGTGTGCATCATATTAGCTACCTCCTCTGTGTTTTCCTTTTCTGCTGAGGCTAATAAGACTGTCAGATTGACGTAAAACTTCTTGCGAGTTAAATTACAGCATGTAAATTTACATTAGTATAACGTTGAAAATGAAAAATAACCCATCGCAGAGCAGGTGAAACTTGTTTTATTTTTATAACTGGTTTCCTCACAAACTTTGTTAGAAGTTTTCTTCACTGTTTGGGGAAAAAGAAATACATACTGTGTGAAAAATGAGAGGTTTTAAAATAAAGAAACAGAGAACATTTTTACCTTTCCCATTACACTAAAAATATAGAAATTACTTTCAGGAAAAGAAAGTATTGCTGTGAAGATCAGGCATAGTTTCTTGGGTTGGGGTTTTTGAAGGAAGCCTGGAATGCACAAGAAGTCTGAAAACTGAGAACAAATTCCTTTTTGTTATATAAGAAAACAAAATATTTCCTGTTCTTACAATTACTTGCCTGTGTAAGTAAAAGCTAGCGGAGTAATTAATAATATAGCTCTTTTTCAATCCAAATGAAGCAATTTTGTTTTAAGATCTACTTGAATATTTTTTATTCTGTTAACTTTGCAAATAATTATTAAATGAGGTATAAGCTAAATTGCTAGGTGTGTCTTTTAAGAATCAGCATTCATTTAACAAAATTTCTCATGCAAGTGAATTGGATCATCGAAAGAGATACATGCTTTACAGCTGGAATGTATGAGCCTCAGCTATTTCAGGTGGAAAAATGGAAAGCAAATGTGAGGCTTGGCTGGATCTTAAATTTATTAATATTTAGAACCAAAGAAAATATGCTTGTTTTCCCTCCTTATTGTTTCCTCAGGAAAATTCCATCTGAAAACATGCATTTTAGTCTGAATTAATAATTTCAGAGCTTCTGTTGGGGTGAAAAATAGTTTTTTGAGGTGAATATCCAAAATGTTTGCTAGTGAGATATTTGAATTATGTATGTAGCGTTAAACAGAACTCACCATGCCCAACTATGCACCTGGGTGTTTTTTTTAAAAAAAAGACCTTTCAGAGATTGCTTTTAAAATTATGTGTTCTTTAGAAAGTAAAAAATGAGATTAATGTCACCTCTTTGTGTTTATCCCTTAGGGTGCACTTGTATAACTCTGCTTTTACTTTTACGAAACTGTCTATTGTGAGACACCTCATAAAATTGTGGGCTTGACCACCGTGGCTGTGCATTATGTCATTAAAATGGCTGGGCTTCTCTTTGCTTCTCGACGCAGTGATAAGAGAGTCAAACTCATTGGGATATGTTTGTAGAAATTGTTGTAGGCTCGAAAGCACAGGTGAATAGTCATAAATGTACTGTTCTTGAGTTTCCAGGGAGTGAAAAATACATTTTTCTGTTTATGAAGCCATGTTGGATAAACTGCATAAACGGATACTGTGTCTCAGTGCATAGCTAGTGGTCCTGCTCCCTCAGGACACAGACACATGTCACTAGTATGTAACGTGCTTATGGCCATAGGATATTTTTAATTTTCATAGTCTAAGATGATCTCTCCAGGCACCAGACTGCCGTGGGATCAAAGAATCTGAATTTGCTAGTGTAGTTAATTCAGATGACACATCATCTTGAGTTTGGGCTGCATGCATGTATGAGAAATAGTGGATTGGGAAATGATTATGAAAATTAATGCTTTGAAATCAGAAGGACAGTAATGGAGTATTGTGAATAGCACTAATCCATAAAACTTCTTTGGTCTCACAGTACAACGTTTATTATTTTAAATGTTATGAAATACAATTTTTAAATTTCAACACTTTTAAAATAAAAAACGAATTACAGTAATGCAGATTACAGAATTTAAAACACTGAATTTTAACCCTTCTTTGTTGTAAAGACTCCTTAAATCTTTCAATCCATGTGACAGTTCCTGTACAATTTATGTCTATCCGAATTGCTGAAGAGCATATATGAATTGCTTTTTCTTTTGATTTTATATATAAAGGCTCCTTAGTACTAG
The DNA here is from genome assembly GCA_013397275.1 of Burhinus bistriatus. NCBI lineage: Eukaryota > Metazoa > Chordata > Aves > Charadriiformes > Burhinidae > Burhinus > Burhinus bistriatus. The sequence continues at coordinate 32,689 of VYXH01002695.1, forward strand.
ACTGTTGGTTCCTTTGGTTTCACTGACCACAAGAAAAAGTAACCTGTCTAAAAGATGTAGCAGCACATGACTTTTATGCTATTCTGTTAGCCTGTAAGGCTAAAATTACGGCATCTTGTGAGCTTTAACTAGAATGTGCATATACGAAATAAACTGCAACAGGTGATAAAAAAAAAAGTGTTTTATTCTCTACAGAAACATAGAGATCAAAAAGACTGCATTAAATAGAGGAGGAACAAAAATGTATTACAGGACAACTTCCATGGGCAACAGGTTTTTCTTACTTTTTTTTTTTTTTCACAAAGGGCTCTGTGGTTTTTATGGGCACAGATGGCTTAAAAAGTGTGCCACCCAATAATCGGATACTGCTGGGAAGAAGGCATCCTTGTCCAGTTGATAGCATAATTGAAGGTCCTTCAGTGAAATAAGGTATCTTTGAAGTGACTAGCTTGTTAACTTCTCACTTAGCACATCAAAGTAAGGAAAGGATGCCTTTATTTCTTGTAAATGCAAATTACGGCTCTTGATTGTGTGAAGCCCTGCTTCAAAACCTTGCAGATGTCCCAGCTGATTTTGATGGTGAATGTTTTGTCATTGGTAATACAGGAACAGCTTTCTGTTTTTAATGGAAGTGTTGTACTTTGGTGATCTCACAGCAGCAAATTGTATATGGAAATTGATTTCTCACTGGATCTTCCTTTTATAGTGTTTATGTTATCACCTTGAAAAGTACGAAACAAAATCTTAAGTGTTTTTCTACTTTATCATAATACCAAGAACACAGAATGAATGTTGCAGACAGTTTAATGTGCAAAATGTCTGGTTTTCTGTTGGCTATCTGTAAGATATTATTACATTTTCCTAGTGATGCCTGAAATAGTTGCACAATAAATTGCAGTATCTTAGTTAAATTATATTTATAGACTCTCTTGGCATTTTAGTTAGTTTTACTGGTCTCTCTGTTGCATCAGGTATATGTTGATCTTGTTTTCCTGCTGCGATATGTTTTTAGTACTACGACTATTGGCATGGAAGTCCGATGCTTAACATGGCTTGGTGAAAGGCAAAGAATAGTACGTGTTTTGTTACTTCTGTTTATTGCAATGACTAGATTATAGCATCATACATGTATGCAATATTCCTCTTAAGAGGATATTACAAGCCTCATCATCAAGTTTTCTGAAAATGTAAGGGAAGGCTTGACTTCTTGGAAAGCAGCATTATCTGTCTCCAAATGATGGGCAGCTTGATGGAGTGAGTAGAGCAAATGAGCTGGAATGGTGCCCAAATGTTGTAAAGGATAGCCTCATTTGTTAGCCCGGTAGTCCATTCTGCAACACAGACGGTTGCAGTAACTGCAGTGTAAGCCTTTTCTTTGTTGGAAATAGATGAGCCTCCAGAATTCTACTCTTTGCTATAAAATGACATGTATAATATATCCCAATGAATATTTACATCCAAAGAAATGAAGGAATTATAGGAACATTCAATCCTTTTCCTTTAGAACCCTCTTGTCTTGGGAGGGGCATCATAAGTGGAAGCAGCTCTCTCAACACTGCAGTTGTCAATGCCTGTGTTGAAGATGTGGCTTGTTACAGGAGAAGTGTTGTCTGTACACTAACTAAAACTGCAGAAAGCAGAAGCACTAAAGAAACTGGGAAAAGCAAACAAACAAAACCTCCAACATGCAGTAACAGTGAGGGGATAATTAATCTTGTTACCTGAATAGCAAAGGATCATCAATGGATGACTCTCCAGGTGCAACAAACGATGTCTCTTGTATCCATCCGTAGTGGAGGAATGCTGACATAACAGCCGATCAGCTGAGCAGAAACCTCTTTTAGCCAAGGAAATTTTCAATGAACCAAACAATATTTACATAGGTAGTAAGATCGCTTGGCTTTCAAGTGGCAGTAGAAAACAACAAAATTTATCCCACTTTTCCACAGAGACTGATAAATAAGCTCTATAGTCAATGATGCAATCACAATTATTGTCTATATGTCTTCACACAGTACATTAGTGCTGCAGTATATACCTCTGAGCTCTGCTATTCCACACAACCCGTCTTGATGTAAGGGCCATTAATGCTTTGCGCTTGTATACTGGGACCTACACAGCATCAAGTGGCTCAAGTTCCTTGTCTCAGAGTGATTAGTCATATTCTGAAGGGGTAATTTAGTTGTTTAATTACCCGTAGCTGGATGCTAAAATGATTGTACTCATTTGTCTGCCTTCTTGGAAAGTTTGGCTGAACTGGTGTAGTTCTGGGTATGATCTGCTGTGAAGTGCACAAATGCAGATGTAGCAGTTGATTTCTGGGCCTCTTCCATCTCCTTGCCAACATTGACAGCTCTGGCTTTCAAAGAAGAGTTGAATTTATTTGCCAAAGATCTAAAATGTTAAAGGAAAGAATTGAAGATCTTAAAAAAGGAACTTTGCCCCTCTATTTTTCTTTACTAATGAGCAAATGCTCTGCTTTGAATTTAAATATTGGATGAGCAGCTGGCACCAATCCTAACATTGGTGCCAACAGACTATAAATACACACAATGTAACGAAGATGAATTGCAGCTTGAATGCAAGATCTACTTCCCCCCCCCCCC
>VYXH01002695.1:35348-82831 GCA_013397275.1 Burhinus bistriatus
CCCCCCTATATTTCAGGACATATTTCTGACCTATCTGCTTTGCCTAGTGAGGATGATCGCTGATCTAGTGTCCTAAAAAAATTCATTATCTTTCTTTTGAGCTCAGTCTAGATACTACCTCATCCAGATACTCTGATGGAAATTCAGCTAACTGGCAGAATTTATTTCTTATATGCTAAGAACATGAACTGATAATAGGGTGGAACCTCTGCAGCAAGTTGTGAAGTGAGTATGAAATTAGAAAATAAAATCTACGCTCAGGCCACAGAACAATGGCTTCAGTCTCTTAGGCTTTGTGGTGTTTACTGCAGTATTCATTTGGATCCTGAAATGGAAAGTCCAAAAACCGGTGAAGTAAGAAATCCAGAACTTTTAATATCCCGTTTTTAGATTTCTGCCTTGTTATCCTAAATACACTTCTAGCTATCTTTTCAGCGTTTTCAGGAACACATGCTTAATGAATCTTTTCATCAGTTAAAATAGTGACAAAATAAACTGTTTTAATATTATAATTTTATATTCCATATAGTTACTGTAGAGCTAGGGGTCACGGGAAGAATATATAGTAGTAGTAGTCAATAAAAAGCACTTACTGACTCCCATCAGTCAGTGTTTCAGTGCTTCAGTGCTGGCTTAGGCAGGTAGAACAAGTTACCAAAGTGATCAGTGACAGTTTTCAGGTAACTTATATGATGAATGTATGCTAACTCTCACTTTTATGTAGTCATGTAATGCAGTGTTCAGAGATACTTAAAGATACAAATTAATTCCTCGACTGCCTTGACGCATTTTCATCATCTTTCTGGATGTGCATTTGCAATTGAAGCTCTTGAAAACAATGCAGGAGGGAATAGCATGGGGCAGGGGAGCTAGAAAAAAACCTGATATGAGTGAGGGGTCAAACAACAACAAAACCTGGAGATGCATCTGTCAAGATTGAAATTTTGTCCTGGGGTAAATAACCCCAAGCATCGGTGCAGTCTGGAAGACAGCTTAGTCACAGTCCTGCTGGACAAGACACAGCCTAATACGAGCCAGCGACGTGTGATTGTGACAGAGAAGGAAAAGAGCATACTGGGCTATAGTGGAAGGGCAGTGGCCAGCAGATACAAGGGAATTGGTTGTCCTCCCTTCACTTTGTGCTGGTGAGGCCACAGTTGAAAAACTATATCCAGATTTGGGCCTCTCATGTCCAAATGGGTTTTGAGAAACCAGGAAGTGTCTAGCAGGTGGCTACCAAAATGAGTAGGGTCATAGGGCACACAAACTGAAAAGAGAGGTTGAAGGAGCTGGTCTTATTTAGTCGTCCACAAAAAGGAGACAGAAGGGGGACTTCAGTTGACCTATGGCTACTTTCAAGGGGGTTACAAAGATGATGGAGCCAAGCTCTTTTCTGATAGTGGCAGATGATAAAATGGGCTTGTGGCCACAAGATGTAGCTTAGGAGGTGCAGACTGGACATTAGAAGACACTGTGTCATCAGGATGATAGTGCAGCCCAGAATCAGGTACCCAGAGAGGTGATGGAAAATCCATTCTTGGAGACTTCCAAGAGCTGGCTAGAGAAAGCCACAGCTGATTTGATCTAGTGTTGGTGGATAGTCCTGCCTCAAGCAGGAGCCTGGACTACAGACCTCTATTCCTACATTTCTGTGATGCTAAGAAAAAACCCTGAAGTAATCTATTTTATTACTTAGCAACTGATTAAATTTAACAAAGTGTATGTAGAAGACAAATCTTAGTAAGAATCAGCAGAAAAACAAGGCAAAGAACATTTTTCTTCAGTGTATATAGCTCACAAAGAAAGCTTTGCAAATTGCTAATAACTGTATCAGCATACAACTCCTTCATTTGTATTTGTACTTCAATTAATTTTCTAATTTAATCTGTGCAGTTCTGAATATTTCAGTGCATCTCTGTGAAGGGAAAAATCTTTTTTAAGAGACATGGCTATTTGGGCTTCCAGTAAGTTTCTCCAAATACAACCGCTATCGGTAGTTCTACTTTCATTATTACTTCTTTATAGATGTGTTTAAAGTAGCAGCATTATCACTCCAATTTCTTAGTGTTTGCACCATCTGACTTGTGATGTAGTAGTCAAAGCCAAGAGCGCCACTAGCAAGCAGCTAGTATTTTCTGGTGTAATTTTTTGAGCTTTCATACGACTTACTCAACAACTTTTGAGTAATCTTGGGGAAGGAAAAGCAGCATTGAAGATACTTTAGTTTTACTATCACTTTCATTCTAGGGTTGAAAGAAAAGTAGTTGCTAGATAAGAATCACAGTTATGTTCAATAGTTTTTTCACATGTATTCATCTAGTTGTGCATTGTCCATAAACCATCCCAGAGTTTGTGCTGTCATGTCATAAGCCAAAATGCAACTGGCTGCCTGTTTCATTTGGCACTTGTACATCCTCAGGAGGTTTGGCCTTCCTTTGATAGCCTGATTCTTCACTCATTATCGGTAACTTGTTAGTTGACAAGCAAGTTGCTGCTGTGTTGGAACAATCTAAACTCAGGTTCAACTTGGAGGAGCACTTTAGCTGTAAGTTTGTTAAGAAAATATCAAGACAAAACATCACTAGCTTATTTTTTTAGTATAAAAATCAGTAGGGTGCAGGTTCTTAGACCAAAACAGGCTATAAATACAAACTCATGCTATATGTACAGCACATGAGCTCTCTATACCTCTGCTATATGTGGTATACATACTTACATTTTATTTCTGTTTTATCATATACTTAGTCACCTGCATTCATCCTCTAAGAAGAAAGCAGAACCAAGTGTCCCCTCGTGTTGCAAAGAGCTACTGCTGTGCTGCACCCTTCCAGCCTCAGCCGTGCTCATTAGCTCACCCGTGATTTCTTCCAGGATAGAGGCTCTCCTGGTGCCAGAGGCCGCCTGTGTTGGGGTTGAACTGCATCAACTGCTGTTTAATTAGTGAATTCCATTTTATGTCATTCTGTCTCGTTGCCTAGATTATACACTGAATCCTTCACTCAGTTCAGCCTCAGACACGTATATCTTAGGAACAAAATAAATCTTTCCTTGGTATTTGTTAACTTCTCTGCTGCCTGATAAATGACTGACCCTTGGTGGCTTAAGCGCTGTTTTAAACAGCGAATGTCTCAAATGCAAATAGGGTCTGTGTTGCTCTGTCTTTTCCGCTTCTTTTTTACCACTCTAGAGCTTGCTTACTCTTAGTGAATTATGTGACATGATGAGACATGCTGTTTTTTATTTTTAAAAGATAAGCTGTAGTGCAGAGGAGGATACTCTTTAACTGCAGGAAAACAAAGCCAGTGGAGCCAGTCATACTGCCAGCTCAGTTTTCAGTGCCTATGTCTATATTAGTAACTTTTGTGAGACACTTTTTTTCTTGTTTGCAGTAAGACAAGTAACAGGTAAACTCTGTGCTGCTTTGTTTGTTTGAGTTTGCCTCGGTAATGTACTCTTTTCTTGTGTTCTCCATGGGTGCGTTTTCCCTTCAGACGCTCTCCTCTATTTGAGGATTCTGTTTGGGCTAGCATCTCTGTTATGCATATCAGTAATTTAATTTCAACTTTTAAAATGCTTTTAGTATAATCGCATTTTCCAGTGTTGTCAGAATTAAAGTAAGTTTCAAAAGTCAAGGGAGAAAAAGCTGTTTTTTCTCTAAAGCTGAAGATCCTAAAATGTGACTTTGAAACTAATGATTACATGTTGGTGTCAAATCGCCAACTGTGTTACTTGCTACTCTGCGAGATTCTTGCAAGGACAGATGGGTATGGCTAACAAGAAGATTAAAGGAGTTAAAGGGATCTTCTGTTCTAAGTTCTGAAAATGGATGTAGAAAATAACAGCCTTTAAAAGATGGAAACTCAAATGTTCATTTAAATGAACAAACCTTGGAGAAACACTGTCTTCCAAAAGTAATGAGAAGGGTTCTTTTAACACTTAATCAAAAAAGGTTGTTGACCCGTAAAAGAAACGGTGGCAGCTGCAGCCATTTGGAGATTTTAAAAGGATATCAGTGAAGGTCAGCATATAACAGGCTTCCTCTAGTCTTGGTTAAAGAATTTTTTTACTGAGGGCTTTAGGTTACTTTTTGTATCATTAAGAATATGTGTAGTTTACATTCGTATTGTACCCCTAAAGATGTCAGAAGAGAAACAGAGCATTTTCTGAAACTTACTGAAAAGGGCAAAATGCTATACATAGTTAGGAAAGAAGAAAAAGAATCTATGTAAAAGGTGTCTACACCCACAAGTGTTCCTTGGCATGAATGCTGGGACCCAAAGGAGTCAATAGAAGCTGAGAACCATTATGGGATGCAAGAAGGGGCTGGGATTTTAAGTGGTAATGTTTTTCTTTTCAAGTAAAGCAGTGGACAAAATGGAAGACTTAACTGGCTTGTGTGATGAAATCAAATGCTTTGGGTGGGTTACTTCTACTGACTCTGGTTAGTGCTGTTGCAGCCTGTGCACCGGGGAAAGATCCACACTAGGTAATGCGTATGATCTCTTTTGGGAGAGAGAGAATTGTAATAATACCCCTCTGTAAAAGGGAAAACATCACTGAGGAGCAGAGTGTGTTTTCTTAAAAAAAAAACAAGGGGGGGGGGAATTAAGGCTGAAATTGCGGGGGGAGACGTGTCACAGAATTTACAAGGATCACAGGTGTGTGCTGGGTAGGCATATGCCATTTTAGGATGAGCACCACGTAAAGCACGCCTCACCTGAATGACCACATTAAAGATGATGTCTGTTAGGCTTTGATCAAAGCTAAATTTTTCCATTCTCTTCTAGAGTGTTTCTTTCAGTTGCAGGTTTTGAACAAGGTCCATTTGCTGCAATGTGTAGCAATTTGTATGCCTCAGAGCATCTGATGAAGCATTCCTTCAGCATCATGAAAGCAGAAAAAACACCTTTCAAAGCTATAGAGTGGTATTGGTATTTTTATAATTCAATCAAGGAGATTCAACTTTTGTTCAACTTATTTGAAGAATGCGGTTCCGCCACCTAGAATAATTTTACTACCTGCAACTAGCAATTCAGGAGAAGTATGACGATAGTATTACTATTACTATATTATTACTATACTAGCAAGAGTTGTAACTATGCTTATAGTACATAAGCAAATTATTAGTTGACTTGACTGAGGACTGATTTTGACAGGTCCTGTAGATATTGTATATTCCCTTCATCTGTATCAGAAAGGAATAAGCAGATTTCTTTCATCTCCAAAAGCTTACCCTAATTTTTATGTGCGATTTTATGCACATTTGTAAACTGAGCTAGCAAGCAGGTGAATTGGTGGCAGCTAAGTGACTGTCAAATTATTGCCCTTTCCATCTCCTTCAATTTATATTCCTTTGTGCGAAAAGTAGTGCAGCAGAATTTGGTCCTGAGAATTAAAATTATATACATACAGGAACAGGACAGTAGATACGAAATTGCAAACTGGGAATGCTAATTTATCTTGTGATCTGCACAAAATCAATGATACTGAGGCCAAAGATGGGGCTCTTGATACGACAATTAACATGTCATTATTATTATTAGGATGGATTTCCAACACTATCTTTGCTTTTTAAATGAGAAAGGCCAGCGATGGGAAAGGTGATGGTGGGTTTCATATTAATTTCAATATATGTTGCAGTACAAATGGTACAAAGCTTTTATATTCATCATTAAATTATCATAATTATTATTATTTAAAACCTAAAGGAATAAAATTCAGTTGGGGTTTTTTTGCTGTCCAAATACATAGCAAATTGCAGTTCTTCCTGAACGTTTATTACAGTTTATCTCACTCAAATTTGTCAGCCATTATCACTAAGAAGTCTAGAATGTTCTCTCAAGAAAAAAAAAAGCTCAGTTCTCTCCTTGTATATTTCAAATGCAAGTGAAAAGTTGATTGTTACCCGTGAGAGTTTTTTTTGTTTGACATTCTTTGGAAACCAGGCATCTTGACTCTCCTAGGTAAGAGCGAGAGCTGAGTGGAATATTAATTCAGAATATTTCTATATTGTCTCACTATTTATTTATCTGTTTTCTGCAGGAGTGCACGATTTGATTCTTTGGGGGTATACTGTATTTTTTTTATGCCAGAGAAGAATAACATTACTTCACAACTTTGGCTTTACCCATTTACTCAGATCGCATTCGTTTTAATTTGCAGGTTTGTGTTTACTTGCTTCCTCCAATCTGTTACTGTGTAAATGTTGGCTGGAATTAAGGTTTTAAAGCGAGTAGATCATGTTCAGATGTGGAAGCACTCACAGTTTCCACAGAAAAATATACTTTTATTTATGTCTATATAAAAGCCCAAGGAACTTTCCTCAACCACCTCCCCAGGCTGAGGTTGACTTCCTTGGGCTGCTCCTCTCTGTTTTCTAGTGGTATCATCTCTATGTGAAACAAGGCAAGAGGCAACTTGTCCAGACAAAAAGGGCCTTGCTCTTTCTCAGCCTGAAGCTAGCAGTAGTGAAATCTTTATAGTAGTGTTTTCATATAAAAAGGGCAGGATGGCATCCGGGTGTATGATGGGGACTTCTGGCCTCGGCTGTGTTATGACAGTCTAGATAAAAAAACCCAAACCCAAACCCCATGAAAATCTCTATTTTTAGTATTCAAACAGTAATGGTTATTCAGGCTAAGAACTTGTCTACAAAAGAGGGATGTGTTTGTGCTGCTTTGGTCAAAAACCTAGAGAAACTTCAGGATTGTTTTTATGTGAATATTTAATTAAAGTTGTCATGATTGGCTAAGGAACTTGAAGCCCATCTTATATAAAACTGACCTTATAGACTTTGTGTGATGAGTGCATTGAAATTCTAATGCATAGCCAGTAATATTGTGAGGTTAGAGCAGGTGTTTCTTTTCTTTTTAATTACACGGCTTCCAATGTTGTTAATATATTATTGACAAATGACTAGTGTCAGCTATGGTAAAGTTAATCAGTCCAGTGTTAAAAAAGATCAATTAAATTATGCTGATTTTTAAAGGATTCTTTTTGCATTAATCATTAAGACATAAAAAATTCCTGGAGAGAGGGGAGATAGGATCTGGATTTTCTTAGGCACAACTGGCTTCTTGGTGACTCCATCCATCCTGAATAAAAGAAATGCTCTGCACTGTGTTATAGACACCTATTAAGAACTCTGGAGTCAGATTTATCAAGAGTAGATTTATTAACTGTGTAAGCACAAAGCGTATTCAGATTGTTGCAGATTTAGGAAAAGCCATGTTTACAGTGGCAGATTCAGAGGCTTAGTACAAATATTAGCCTAAGTATTATTAAGCTAATAGTATGACATTCACACTTACATTTTGCTTGAAAGGTGGATGGGTTTTAAGGAAATTAAACAAGGAAACTCTCTGTTCCTGCTACTGTTGGCCCTCTACTATTAGTTTACTTAGCAATTATTTACAAAATACTGGTTTGTTTAGATAAATGTAATGTTTTCTTTTTAAAGTTGATGATTAATATTAGGTTTGAAGTAGTGACAGCTGGGAGAGGATTTCGAAGTTGTGATTTTGCAAATCAAAATATTGAAGATATTTCAGGATGGTTGCTTTGGAAATGTCACCTCTCAGAACCAGTCACCTTTAAAAATGTGCATTTCGGAAAGTAAATATTGCTGAAAGCACCGAAGAGATAACGAAGAAGGTAATTATTTTATGAGGAGGTGATGATAATTTTATGAAAAGCACAAATTTATTTCAGCTCTTCGGAGAAGAACAATAAAAAGTTTGGAACAAACTCAGGCCTGTGATATTCTGTGTATGAATGAGCAGTAACTGGTTGCTGCCTCTAAGTTAGTGAAAATTGTTACCTCTTACACACTGATTAAATAACACGTATATGTCTCTGCATTGTGATTAGTTAGAAGCCGTAAACAGTAGGGTTTTTCCAGGCCCTCTGATATCGGTATCTGTTTACTGGTGATATTGTTATTAGTAGCAACATTGAGATACCACAACATTCTAATTAAATCCAGACAGTTCAGGTGTAAAATTTAAAATTGATTCAGTCATCTCCCAGTGAGAAGATTATACTCTTGTTATTCTGTGGTATGTAACATACCATAATTCTCTTGCCAAATGGTTATGTGTGAGGATGAACTATTTTATGACAGTTTGGCTCTAAGCAAAACTATAACTCTGCCTATATTGTGGGAAGGAGATTACATTCAGAAGTCCTTTCTGAATCGACACGCAGACTTATAAATGCTTGAGCCTCCAAGCCATATTCATCCCTGTGTATGGCTGTTGTTGCATCGTGATGAATGTAATGTTGATTTCTTTGGGCGTTTTTATCACTAATTTCTACTACAGAAAGAATTTCTTTAAATATTTTTTTTCTCATTAGCTTATTAGTAGTCAGAATATGTAAAATCTTAATAAACCTCCATCAAAGGTTTTGCTTTGAGATTATCTCTTGTGCCCTGTGGATATACAAGAAAGAATTGTCTGTTAAATTGTGTACTTGCAAAGTCAATTTGGAATAACAAGATTTCAACAGTAAGTTTACAATCTAGGGGAGGAGGTAAAAACACTGCAGGATTTAATACATATATATATATATTTATATACACACACACATATATTAGGACGACATGGTTGAGACCCACATCTCACTGAACTTTCTTAGCCCCCAGCATTGAGTTCAGGGAGCTTTAAAAAACTAGAGACAGTTACGATTACAATTTTACAGGTGGAGAAACTGGAGCTCAGAGGATCTGATTAGCAGTCACACTGTAGAAGCTCCGTGCCCCCATGTTATCTCTGCAGCCCTTTATTGAATAACCTCAGGTATCACAGGGAAGATAGGCAGCTCCTACTGTGAGACCTACTTTGTGCTTCTTAAGCAACCAGTTCCCATCTCTCCTTCCCATCCTGCTGCTCCTCATTCTCATCCTTTGCCACTTAGGAGCTCTGTGGCTGCAACTGTACTGCAATGAAAGGTAAGAGCATTGTGCCTTACAAAGGGGTGGCCAGTCTTCTCGCAAATCACTTCACGAAGAGTGCTTATGATGCAGAGACTTACTGGCTTTTCATCCACATAGTGGTTTTGCAAGGTTATTGCTGCAGGACTGCGGAAACCTGTCCTGCCAATCGGGAACTCCTCACCAGAAGAGGCATACAGACAGCAGAGCCCACCGCAGTCGGACACATTCCACGATGGCTGTATTTTAGCTGGACTTCTCCTTGCCTTGGCACTTCCTCTAAATGACACATTTGACCTTTTTAATTCCTGACATACTCAGCAAAATAAATGTGTGCTTATCAGATTTCTGCACGTGGTGCTCGTTGGAAGATGGTTGACTGAGAATATCAGAAACTGTGTAGAACAGGGCAGGACTCACTTTTATATGACTGAACACACAACGTAGCTATCCACTCGTTTCATTATAGAATAGTGGGTTCAGTGACTGCTAACTTGTGTATACCTGCAGGCACCAATTTGTCCCAGGTGTATCCTGCTGCTGGCAGGGAGCAGATGTAGAATTGATCCAATCATCCAGAGGTGGACCAGGATCTGAACATCCAGAGGGCTCAGGATCTTACTTCAGGTTTTCCTCTCTCCTGTGATACTTGTGTGTGATAGTGCTTGTACATAGTATAATGAAAAAGCTTGCATTTTTCATTTTATTTGAGAATGTTTAACAAAACCCCACATTCTGTCGTCCACTTAAACTGCTGTTATTAACTAGCTGATAGTTGTATCTATCAAGATGCTTAGGAGTCACAGGGGAGAAAAACAAGACTCCAATTTTAACCTGATTGACTGCAATGCTTAAAAATTCACTGAAAATCCTTACTTTCCTTGTTGTCTTTAATCTATAGTAGACTAGGATTCAAATATAGATAGTCTCTACTGTAGCATTTAGTTGCTTTTGGTAATTTTCACCTTTTCCTTGAAGTGTATTGAACTGCAATAACATAGCATTTCTCTTCGTAGTCAAATATTCTGAATCTTATTGAGCCCATCCTTTTTTATTTATTTATTTTTTTATTTTTTGCTACAGAGATTTCCTCTAAAATATTATTCATAGGACATAATTAACTTAAAACATCTATATTCTTCCATGTACATCTTTTCAATACCTGTCTAGTGGAAATGCAGGACCTTGGAACAGGATTCATATATATTTTTCTGTTGTGCTTTGTCACACACGTTGCCAGAACCTAACCAGTATTTCAGGGCGTTTAGTAACCATGTTGGAAAATAGAGAAATTAGAGGTAGAAATTTCAGTATATGCCTTTCCTTATACCAGTTCACGATTTCTCCTTGCGATACTGGTGGTACTGGCATTTTGAAGTGCATTGTTTTAGTTTTCATAGACCCAGATAAAAAGCCTGTAGCTATCAGAAAATGATCAGGTTTTTTCATTATATTAAATATGATCTTGTATTTGGCTTTTTTTTTTTTCTAAAAAATAAATCTTGCATTACTCTTCCATGTTTATTCCCAACCTCAGTATCTTGTATTCCTTATTCTTTTCCATTAAGACTATCCTCTTTCCTCTTTATTGACAAAAGTTTGCTGATGTTTTTCAGTGTTTAGGGGTCTTCAGTACTCGGACTTGCACAGATTAAAAACATTGCTGTCCTGGCTTCCCTTCATCTCTTTCATACTCTCCCATTTTGTTGTCTAAAGAAAACACTGCTGACAGAGGTGCCCTCTTCTCCCACTCTTGGGGCTATGTCACCCAGGCTTTCATCTCTTTCCTTCAGTGCTTTAGCCTTCTGCTTTTTTGTTTTCTCCAAGCTCTGCTCTGTTTTCATTGCATCCGTCAGTATCTGTGACCACCTTTCTTTTTCCTCTGCCTTAGTACAGCAGAATATTTATTTCTGCTTTTGAACCTGATGGGATTATCGGTGTGAGTAGGAAGATTTGTGCTAATAAATATTTCTAAGAACAAAATAATCACCTGTATGGATCAGGTTCTTAAAGGATTAGATTTTAATTCAAAGTTTTAAAAAATCTGAACTGTCCAGTCCCTAACCAGATGCAATCGGAGTGAAATTCTGATTCCAGTGAAGTCAGTGGGAGGTGTTGCTGTGGTTGTCAGCTGGGGCAGAATTTCACACCCTGCATTTCTTTTTAGTGATTTGAGAAGACACAGATTTCTGACCAAAGATTTTATTTAGATTTAGCCAAGGCTCAGCTACACTATTGTAAGTGTGATGTTTGAAAGCAATGGAATGTCTTTAAAACTAAGCACCGGTGTGCAGTTTTTAATAGAAAGCTGTTAGTTCCTTGTTTGCCAAGAACTGTTTTGCATTATACATTATGCATCCGTTCTTCTTTTCCTGGAATTTGTACTTCATAAATATGTCTTGCAAGTTATCTCCATTATGATGAGGTATGATGACCTTTTAATAATTTTTATTTGCAATTTTGAGATACCTCAGAAAGCCTGAAGAATTTAGTTGAACTTTAATATTAATACAAGAGTTTAGCATTTGCGATCCATAATTTTGTTTCAAGAAGTTGGTGTAAGAAATGTTAATATTTGTAGCAGTGAAACTTCTAAATATGTGGTTTTCTTTTCAGCTGTACAAAAGTGCAGTTTCTTACATTAGTTGCACAATCCAATACCTTGTTATTTTAGATGGGGAAAAAAAAAAAGCATGTCATTTCTGTGTCAGTATCATGAGAGACAGAAAATACCCTAGCATAAAGGGAAGTGAACTTAACTGTAAATAAGCCAGTAGTTTTCTCTTACTGAATTGACACAGCTTCTTTAAAATGTGGCGTGCTGACTGTTTTTTCAATAGTTTCATTGGCTTTTGTAAACTATGCTAATTCATTCTGTCTTAAAATACCTTTCTCTTCTATGGATTCTCTTTATGGACTATACAGAAAGGAAATACAAATGAAAGTAGTTTTGTTTTCTGCATCAGTAAAAATGATTTTCTGTTACAACCAATTTAATTGTGACTTTTTTTCTTTGAAATTGAAACAAGGTTCCAAACCCATCTCTTTGAACTGAATAATGCATCCTGCATTCGTTAAATTTGCTATTGAAATGTGGGTGCTTGTAGAGGAAACCAGAATATCAGAATGGAGATTCCTTGAAAATAAATCTCCAGGGATAATTCTACTTTCTGATTTTTGTTTTGTTTTGTTGCATGTATACAAGACTGATCCTGGTTTTGAAAAAAATAAAGTGCGTATGTCTGTATGTGCAAACATCGATGAATAGATACGCACACCCTTGAGTAGTTTTGCATCTTGTGCATCACTTGACAGTGTGAGACCCTCCCTCTGTAAAGGCTGGGGGACCAAAAAAGGTCTGCTCTAAGGAAAATGGGAGCAGGAGTGACATAATTTTTTTACTTTCTTTTGCTTTAAGACACACCATCCATCAAGCAACCATAAGCCAAGATGAAATCTATGTTTTAGACTAACAGAGTGGTTTCTAAATGAGATAGAAATGCCATTCTAACGCATTTGATAGGGAATAAGCTGTAGTTCCTTTGCCCAAGTCATTAACAATGCACCCACTAACATGAAGGCATGCAGCATGTTAGATGAAAATGAAGAGCTGTAATGGACGTGTCCTCTCCTATACATTGCTCGAAGTATGAGGAAATGCTCCGAGTTGTCTAAGGAAGACTACAGTTTGGCTATCAAGAAAACATGTAAATTATCATTATTGTATAGATCCCGAGGAAGTTATTAAAAGCTTTGTGTTTCTGGAAGGTAGTAATTCTTGAACTGATGGAGCTTTTCTTTTACCTTATGAGCACTAATCTGGCATCAAAATATTTCTAAATTCAATGAAGTTGTTTTCGGTTTGCAATCAAATGAGAATTGGACTCAGAATTATAATTTTAATTAGCAGAAAACTTACAAAAATGTTCTGTTTTACTCTGTTAGTACTATTTTTCAAGATAAAATATTCACCTTACTTGATTATCTTTCCTAAATGATAGTAAGTTGATTACTATTTTTAAATAGTGTGCAAAGAAAGCGGAATTGCTGATGTGAGTATTAAAACTGTTACTAGGACTTTTATGGGTCTGAGTAGACTGCAGCCTCTCCAGTACGTCATGTGCTCCATCAAGCCTCCAGTCATCTTGGCAGCCCTCCTCTGGATTCACTCCAGTTTGTCACTGTCCACCGGGGGACATCTGTCAATGTCCAGAACTGGACTACTCATTACCCCGGCTATCTTCTCACAAGGGCTGGGCAGAGGGGATTTACCACTGCCTGAACCTGTTGGCTACAACCTTGCTGCTAATACAGCACAGTATATGTTTGGCTTCTTTACTATAAGAACAAGCTTTTGCCTCATGTTCAACTTGTGTCCACCACGACCTCCCCCTCCTCCTGACTTCATCCCAGTCCTTTTCTGCAAAGCTGCTCACTAGTCAGTCCAACACCTATCCTGCTGTGTTTTATAAAGAATTTGCATCCTAAATGCAAGAATTTGCATGAGCTTTGATTAAATTTCAGGAGGTTTCTGTCAGCCCATATTTCCAGTCTGCCAAGCTCCCTCTGAAGAGCAGCCCTACCCACCAGCATATTGACTGCTCACCCCAGTGTGGCTGCAAACTTGCTGAGGATGCGTTCAGGTCCCCCATCATCTTATTCATGAATAAAGATGGTAAATAGTCTCGGCCCCATCACTAATCCTGGAGGAATGCCACTTTTAACTTGATGCCAGCTGCACTTTATGCTGCTGATCACACCCCTTGAACTCGGTGGACCATCTAATTTTCCACCCTTCTTTCTAGACCATATCTCTTACTTCTGGCCACACGAATACTGGAGGTTTGCCCCTGACTTATGGAGGCTCAGATGGAATAAATGATTGTCCCTTGCTATAAAAGACTGGGTCGACTCTGAATTTATAAAGTAACTCCTCCATCTTTAAGAGCGTTAAAACATGTGGACGTCCTCAAGCCTTGCTTTACATAAAGGGAGGTTTCTGCCCCTGCAAGCCATGGTGGGACACACAAAGCAAAGTGTATTGTAACAAGTTATTGTGTGGAGTGTGGGCTAGGAACAGCAGGGCCTGTTTGCATGTGCAGTGGGGGTTCTGTGACAAGTCTACGGGAACCATAAGGACACCTTTGTAGGAATTGCCTGATAGTTCAAGATTCAGAATGAAAGGTGTGTGATCCCTGTAAAATGTGGGTGGCGATTGCCACTGGGCTGCACTTTTGTGGAGCTGTGCTACCCCTTAGGGATCCTTACAGGAAATCCTACCACTTGGAGCGCCAGCGAAAAAGTAGGTTGCAAACAGGTGCCATTTAAAACAGAATTCCATATGTTCACTGGGGACCTGACCAGTTAGCAGGAGACTCCCTGTATTGCCATGTGAAGTGCTGCTGAAACCTCTGCCATTGATCTGCTGCAGGGAAACATCGTTTTGTAAGCCTAACTCAGGTGCACAGACTGGCAAAGTTTCATCTGCAGTTTTGCACTTGAAAAGTGAATTGGGTGAATCAGTTGAAATAGCTTTGCTTCTGACTGTCCTTTGTGCACAAGAAATGGAAATGAGGAGCTTTAAAATTTTAGAGAGAGTGACAAAAAAGAACACAAAGTACATTTGAAGATACCTGCTTTACTATTTAATTTTAGCTATCTATTGGAAAGTATTCTTATGGTGGGTGGATATGTCAAAACAGAAAAAGTACAAAATACATAACTGTATTATCACAACATATATAAGTCATTTTGAAAGGTGACATATTGACTCAGTAGTGGGTTTATCCTAAGGTTTGGAAGAACAGAACTATATCCTGTTTAAATGTAATACGAAATCATGTACTGGTACACCTTTAGAGTAGTGGGTACCATCTGGGCTTCTTGATTTGCTGTCAGTGATATTCTCTGCCTATTCTGCTACAGATGAACCTTATTTCACTTGTCTTCCTGATCTTATTTCTGTACCTCTTACAATTTGTTCTTCTCTACTAAACCTTGTGTCCCCACCCATTTCTGCTGTAATGCTGCAAGACACCATCTAATGCTTTCATTACTCTTAACAATTCTTTTCAAGACAGAACAAACTGTTGCAGCAAGCCTGCTAGACCTTTCAGATAGCTTAAGAGATGTGATTTGTTTTCATGTTTTCAATCCGTCCTACGCAGTATTGTGCTTACAGTAGAATAAATTGTCCGTTGTCTTGCCCTATTTAATATTTTTATAATATTTAAACATTTACAGGTGCAAGTACATAAGAGAGAAACCGTAGGGAAATTCCATTAACATTTTCTGAAATGTAATTTGTTTCCTATTAACCTAGGGGAAGAAATTAATGAAAATTTACTGTGTTAAGCTCAGAAATAAGTTTTCTGGAAATGAAGCATTTGAGTTTTCTATATATTTATTGAATATTTAGGACACCAGCCCACAGCCCTAGGCACTGTGGAATAGTTGGAAAAGACAAATTTCTGTATGTTAAATGTCTTCTATCCAACTTGCAATTGAATTTTTTTAAAAAAGTTTACAAATTAACAAGAAATTGATAATACTGTCTATCTGTTCTCTCATGCCATAGACAATTGCAAAAGCCTGATGCTAGAAACCCCTAAGCACTGGCCGGAAGAAACCGATTCTAATTTGTGTGAAATATGAGGATGCTCTCTATTCATACCTTTCTAGTGAACCAGAGATAGCAATTTTCTTACCCTGCAGAGTTCTGCTGCCTGTGCTGTGTGATTCCAAAGCCTTCTACATCCCACAAGAGTTAGGCCATCATCTTCCTCATCTTCAGCCTTCAGGGAATACTGTCCCAGCATGTCACATGTAGTCATCAAACTGTTTCCTGCAAGTAGTATAAGTGAGTTTGTGTGTCAGGATCTCTGTGGCACCTTTGTCAAGTACTGGCATAAGTATGTCAGTGATCATGTATCACATGTCAATAAGTGGTGGGGAAAAAGTGCCAAACAGACCTTTTAAGGGCTGGAAACAACACTTGTGTGCATATGCACCTAGCTGAAAAAAACATTCCTTGCAGAATCCAAAACTTTACATTTCTTTCTCTCTGACACAAACACTTCAATTTTAAGAGTATTGCTTTGTTTAGAATTGTGCGACTCTGGCAAGCTGCCCTATAGGTTATATGCAAAACTAATGTTTTGTTTTTCCCCCATCTAGGACACATAAAATCAAATATAGAGCTAACGTGAAAGGAGGACTGGTCTTTGGGGTTGCTTAGGCTGATGTTGGTGGATTAAACTGAACTGTGTCGCTGTGCTTTGGTAGTTGTTTGCTTGAATTCATGCAAGGCTGCTAGAAAATAGATTGTTTCTTGTGTGTGCGTGTGTGTGTGTGTATCTGTATATAAATAAATAATATTTCATCAGAGTAATTAGCTGTTATGGCAGTGTCACAGCACAGGAGAGAGAACTCTCTCGTATCTCTCATTCTGCATTTTTTTCCTCCTGTGATCATTTATCGCCTGTGTCAATTGCTGTGAAACATGATTCCATCTTTCCAATTTTATTCTGCTAGGCCTACTTTTTCCTCAATTCTTTCTTGTAAAAAAAGCTGTCACAGTTTTGTTTATTTGAAAAAAATACCCTTTTCACATTCCTTATCTTACAGAGACTTTCTGCTCAAGTTATCTGTCAGTGTGTCCTTTATGCATTGATTGCACATAGATTTCATTCTGTGTTTGAAATGTACTTTGCCTTCTCCCTCTCCCCCTCTGTATATGTTGTAGCTGGTACTTCTATGTCAGAGTTACTGGGAAAAGGATGTTTTACAACTCTTGTTCTCAACCTTTGGGGTATGGTACAAAAAATTGTTTAAATGTATATCCAGCATTTCTTCCACGCTCAACTATTAGGACATGGGAAAATGAGAGAAACGTGATCTATAAAGTAAAATGGCAGATGGAAATGGCAGCATTTGTTTATTCATAAAATTCTTTATGCTGAGCCTTTTTAGTTCAAAAGGAATTGTAAAACAACCAACTAACCCCCCCATCATATGATCATTTATCATTTGATAATTTGAAGGCAGACAGCAGAGACCTGGCTTGCAAAACTGGATTAGTGTTTTTTTCAGAATCTCTTGCAACCAATCCAAGGTAAAAATGCCAGGTATTTTACTACTGTTTCCTTTGTTTGCACATCTAAGAAGGCGAAAAAAAGAGAAGAGTTTGGAAGTTGGTTTGTGTTATATATTTCTGCCTTGCTCTTTCTGTGGAAGCATGATCTAGAATCCTTCAGAGAGGAAAAAAAATAAAAATAACATCAATAGAAAAAAGGCAGTGAACTATAGGTGTTTCAACAGGAATTCAAAGAAAAGAATGAGTTCAGATCTGAATAGTGCTACTGCATCTCTAATTTTTTCCTTTCTAGCCTCTCCTCTGTCCCTAGCTAGGAACTGTGGTAGATGAGCAACTTGTGTGCTTATCAGCTCCCATTCTGCTTTTGAAAGGTGTGGGAATAGTTTTCAGTTTAGTAAGTGAATTCTGCCATCTGGTGATTGTTGATGTATGTATGGGGTTATTTGTTTGATGGATTTTGGCCCTTCGAAAGGGAATTTCCTACTGTCTCTTTACTTGCACTCCTTTTTTCCAGTGATAGGACCTTCTTTGTATATTCTACTGCACTTAATGATTCGATTTTGAACGGAGAGTCAACGGAGCCACCTTGTGCTTTTACAGCAGTCTCAACACCTACAAAGACAGTGAGGTGCCTCAGGACAAGCCTTGCCAGTCCATTGCTACTGATTCTTTGCTCCCAGCATATATTTATGATGTTTGTAAACCGCAGCACAGTGGCTCACGGACTTGTAGCCTTTTTACAGCTAAAACTCACTATCTCTGCCTTTTCCTTTCCCTCCCCAATTCCTCATTCTTTCTACAAATACGTTATTTCTCTCGCCTATTGCCCACCTGAACACCACTCCTGGTGCCTTCATGCTCCCAATGTCCCTCCTGCTGTGCTGCTGCTGTTGACTCCTCTTCCCTTCAGCCAGCTTCGTTGGACTGGGCTAGCATGGGAGCTGCACCATACCTTGCTTCTAATTGGCAGGAATATTTGACACAGCATAGGATTCCTGATGAATGCACAGCATCAAAATGGGTATTAATTTTTCCTTTACAACAGTGGGTGAGGATCTCTTAAGCCAACCAGCTTTTTACCACTGCTTCTGCAACAGTATTCCTGGTCCTTCTTGTGTAATCCTGTCCTCTCCGCAGCAGGTATCTGCTTGCCGCATAGAAGCTGTAGAAGTCAGAGTTGAGCAGAGAGTGACAGCACAGTGCTGGCTGATTTCTCCAGTGCCCCTGGTTGTGCTTGGTGTACTCAGCTGCGCTCATTTGTTTTGTTTGCTTTGTGGGAAAGATGCAAGGAGGAGGAAGCTCAGGCAAGTTGAAATAGCGTTCGTCTAACCTCAGGACAACTTCTTCATTTATCAGGCAGAGAAACAGTTGTTTAATTAGGCGTCA
Organism: Burhinus bistriatus; assembly: GCA_013397275.1. NCBI lineage: Eukaryota > Metazoa > Chordata > Aves > Charadriiformes > Burhinidae > Burhinus > Burhinus bistriatus. The sequence goes on from VYXH01002695.1 coordinate 53,762, forward strand.
AGGACGGTCGAACAAAATGGCAAAAATGATCATGTCTTTCTCATGTGAGGTGTACCAAATCAGCTGTCTGTGTTTAGAAAAGGCCTCCAGTCCCAAATTTACCTACATGTGTCATGGACCACAGCCAGGCCCAGGGCTTTGCCATGGCAGGTAGTAGGTGAAGGAAGGGATTTCAGGCAAGGTGCTCAAACAACCCTGTACCTGTACACTCAAAGCCACAGGGGTTTTAGTAGCTATTTTAGAGGAATGTGCCTTGAGGGGAAGAGTTTTACAGCTTGTCATCTTCCTAGTGTAATTAAGTTTTGGAAGAATATTTGGCTAAATCATTTTGAAAGGACAGCTGGCCAAATCAATAGAAACAATTTCACCTTTCTTCCCTCAATGGAATGTTTATGCCACTGCCTTTCTTAGTAAACTGGCATTTCCCATTTTTCTGTAAAAGGTGACCCTGTACAGCTGACTGGATGGCACTGGAGCGCTTCAGCAGTTAGTGATGTCCAATGCCTTTAGTAACAGTTATCTGGGGGTGCCAGGATGATCAACGTTTATTTCTTGGGATAAACATAATCATTTTAAAAAGAACTCTTTAATCCTGTTTGCCATAATCTACAGTAGTGATTAACAGACAATGTTCTTCCTCAAAGCCCTTTTAATTAAAAAAAACCAAAAACATAAAAACCCGTTTCTTTACATAATGACGAGTGCACTGCTGATGTTCAGTGGATGGTAGCTGGTAAGGATGCAGGTATAAAAGAAAAGAGGTTTCCATTTTGACTTTTGAGTCAAATGTAGGCATAAAATTTTGTAAGAACTAAAAACCTTAGCAAAATAGAAAAAAGGACTTTCTTAAGAGTTAAAAGTTCAACAGGATGGAAGGGTAAACTTGCCCACATGTTGTTTGAAACCTGTAGGACATGCTATGCAGCCACAATACCATGCTCCAGTGAAGTTTGATGGGTTGATGATGGTCTGATCTAGTGGAAAAAGTTGTGCTGTTTCACATGAGCTGGCTTTTCAAAATGTCTCTTGAAATTAATTTTTTTTTGTTTGCTTCTAACACATGCAGAAAGAGGAAAATGGTTCATCTTGCAAACAAAAATAAGAAAATGACATTTAAAATTGTAATGTCCCTAAGGGAAAAGATACCTGTGCTGTATTGTTGAGATCCCTCTGGGATCTGGATACCTATGTCCCATCATGGTATCCAGTTTTCAGTAGTGTAATAATTCTCTTGAGGTTCTCAGGACCTCTAAACAAGGTCAATACATAATTTAGGGAAAAAAAAAGGAAGGATGGTCTTATATTGCTGTCTCTGGCTATGAGTCTTAGTGAAAAATAAATGTATGAAGTATGTGTGTACATTGTAGATACAAAGAAAGAAATTTGAATTCTCAGGTAGTGTGGCATTGAAAAACGCTAGGCAAAGTCCCTGTCACAAGCAGTGTGAAAAAGCATTTATATGTGTGTTGGGAAACGTCCACCAGAAGAAACAGAGAAATGGGGTTCAGTAAGTTGATGTTTTTAGAAATATATAGTCATATTTGTGAAAGCAGAGCAAGAAGGCTGTCATTTGGGAGAGCAGTGAGTAGCTACACTACCGTGACAGACGCTAACACTGTAAGAGCTTACTGCATTTTATTTCTTTCTGATTTTGGAGAGGCTTGCTTCATGGGTGGGTGTTTATTTAACATGAAGGCCTTAGCATAGTTCTTGGAATAAATTTTTGGGTTTGAATAAGAATAAAGGAAGGAAGCAGATAGTACCTACACAAATAAGAGCTTTACAAGTCATTAAGCGGAGTGAACTGTATGTATTTAAGTACGGGATCAGTGGAACATCGCAGCACATGTGTGTGTCTGTGCCAGTCTTGCTCTCCTTGGTGTGATTTTGCCTTAACCTTCTACTGGACTTCTTGCCTTGCATTGGTGCAGCCATGGTGCAGAAGCCCAACACTCTGAAGCAGCAGCTTCGGAAGAATTTCAGAAAGCCTTTTAAGGAAGATGGTTGTATGGCATTAGTGCAGGAAACTATCACAGGGCCCTCACAAAAAAATGTTAACGACATGTCTTAAACCTTCCCTGCTTCCCTTGAAAATGGAATATTTGACTCTCAGTAACAAGACATAGTAACAAGAAAGATGGGAGCTCTAGATTTAGCAGAGATGACCACAGCTCACACAACCTGTGCACTGGCAGGTAACGAAGATGCCCAATTTGATGCTGAAGTTGGCAAACTTCTGTGGCATGATGCTCCACGCCTCAGCACACAACTGTGGCCTGTGGGACGGTAGGTCACTGCTGTGGGTGTTGCCTGAGCTATGGCTGCTGAAATTTGTGTTCTTCCAGTGTTTTTCTTCATTTCTTTTGCTTGTGGTTAGCTAATTAATAATTTGCATTAGATTAGTTATGGTGAGGGAGTTTATGGAGAATTGAATTAATACTTCGTTTATATTAAAGAACAACATGATTGATGTGCTAATTACACGGATACTTGTTCTCAATATTCTGCTTTATTATATACAAATATGAAGGCCAGCTGCAATAGCAAGCTCTGGTAATATATATACACAATAACAAGGGCAAGACGTATTATTTTTCAGGTTCATAAAATGTATTTTTTTTTTCACTGTGTACAACTCAGACAAGAACTTGGAATATCTTCTCACTGGATATGAGGGAGCTGGGAACAGGGTTCCTAAGTGCGTGGTGCTGTGTTGATATCAACGGCTCTTCTGCGCAAGTATATACTTGCAAGATATAATTACACAGGGCAGTAGTTAAGTTTAAGGATGTAATTAATCCTTCTGACACCAAAATAAATTGCTCTAGTTTGTTGTTCAGCTCTGTTTTGTGGAGCTAATTGTGTGGATAAAGTTATGCATGTAACTTAAGTGTTTGACTTCATTACAATCAGAACTTAAAGCGCAATAGACGATCATATTTTAAAATACCATAGTGACACTCCATTTCTGTATCCCTCTCAATTAGCCTTGTTCTTCCAAATTTGCTCTTATTTGAAACACTTGCATTTGTACAAATTTGTATTCAGCTCATTAAATGTGCAGGAGTAGGTCTTAAACAGAGCATTTTAAAGCTCTGCTGTTATATACCCATGTATATGCATAACATTTGATGTCTTTATTATTTTTAAGAGAGATTTTAGGTGTGGTTTAACAGAGTGACATATTTTGGTACCGCTACCTTCTGCATTTTCTTGTAAAGCCTTAATGGCCTGAGTACATTTATTTGTACAGGTTTGCAGGGGTAAAATAAACTAGACCAGATATATTTCAAAAGCTTTAAAAACAGTTTGAAGTCAATGTTTCTATAAATCCCTATTTTATTACTGTAAGTGCAGTTATTTCATGGAATAGGACATAGGGTATTGTTTCCTTTTGCACGGCTGCTCAGTACACTCAGCTGATCAGTGGCATTTACAGAGGGAGAATCAAGCACATTAAGCAACTGTTTGCACAGTGCTATATGCTGAAATACTAAGTCAGTCCAAATTCCCATGAACTTTAATGTTTCGGGGTTTTTTCTACGCAATTCTCTGTACAAGTCCCATTGAACGAACAAAAGATTTCTATTGATTATGTTAGATTTAGCGTGTTGGTGCAGGGATTCAAGCATGAACACTGCAAAACTCCATCCATGTTACATGCAAAGGAAAAGAATATTTTGGTATGTAAAGAGATCTCTTGATGTTAAAGACATTCCTGCGGCTATAGCCTTAGACACCACTTTGAAAGCATACCCGTTGCTGACCACTTACAAGCTGTAACGAGACTGATGGATAGAAATGAATTTGTTGGAATAGACCTGGAAAAGACCCCATTTCAGGGCAGATGCTACATATTACAGGTATGGCTCTGTGGTACCCCCCTCCATTGCTTCTTTTTTCAAGGAATTTTGCAAAACCAAGCCCTGGACTTGCTATGGATGTTCCTTTGGATGTTTTTGGTGTGGACTGGGGGAAAAAAAAAAAGAGTTCAACATCTCCATTGCTGGCATTATGAACTTCCACTACAAATAGCAAACTGCTCCGCTCTGCATAATACGATACTGAACAGCCACGTGGGAGAGAGCAGTGTGCCTGTCACCTTTACTTGATAAGCTGAACTTGAGTACCAGTGTAGCTCATTTACTGACTGAGACTCTACTTCCAGCTCTCCATAGCTATTGTAAGAGACTTTTGTCGTACAGTTGCCATTTTAAGATACAGAGTTTAAGCTATTCATGCTCAGATTGCTGCCTTTTTTACTCCACATGGTAGAGGAACTGATGAGGCTTCTTTTAGATGAGTATAGCTTTATAGAGAGTGGTTCCCCTAAAATCTATTGTTTACTTTGATTTTTTGATGTTTCTGTCTAGTGGATATTATTATTTGTTTGTGGTGTGTGGTATTTTTTAAGTTAGATATTTTTTAATTAGAAAATGAAACAATATTTGTATTAAAATCAAAGAACATATGATGTGAAGTATTTTGCCAAATTGGAGTAATTAATGGTAATAAAAATAGTCCATGTAATTTCTGATTTAATGGTGATTTAAACTCTTATGTTTCTGTGTTTGTAACATTAGAGCAGAATCTTTTGTGTTTTTTTTACTTCAAGCAATCTACTTTAAAGTACTTATACAGGAAGCGCTATTCAGTGCTTTTAGGATTACAATAAACTAATCTAAGACGTGCTTTATTAGTTTTCCTACTACATGGAATAAAAAAAAAATGCCAGGATTGGTCTTTAAGCTGGCTTTTTGCACTTCTACAATTACCATTTTTTTCTATGACAACAGAACGGGGCGGGGTGGCAGAAAATAAGATGGAAAAAACCTCATGGGCCAAGATAAAGGCACTTAAATAAAGCAAAAGTAAAGGCTGTGTGAGGAAGCAAAGGAAAACAAAAGATTTATTCTCTACTTCCCTACACTACAGGCAGCGTCCAGCCATTTCCCAGGAAGCAGGGCTTCAGTACGTGTAGCAGTGACTCCAGAAGACAAACATTGTAATAACGAATGTCCCCTCTCCTCCTCCTTTCTCTTAGCTTTTATTGCTGAGCTGATGTCATATGGTATGGAATATCCCTTTGGTCATTTTGGGTCAGCTGTCCTGACTATGTCCCCTCCCAAGATCTTGCCCACCCCCAGCCTACTGGTGAGGGGGGAATGTTGGAGAGACAACCTTTATCTCGTGGGAGCACTGCTCAGCAGTAGCCGAAACACTGGTGTTACCAGCACCTTACTAGGTACCAATACAAAGCACAGCACTATGAGGGCTGCTATGGGGAAAATAAACTCTGTCTCAGCCAGACCCAATAGGCACTAACATTTACATGTATAAAAAAACCAACTTTAGAAAAATTGCTATTGTGTTTTGGTTTTTTTTTTTTTGTAGCATTTGGTCAGATTCTCAGAGGTCCTTAGCTCTCTGCTGGCTAGTAAACCAAAGTTTAGGAGTCTGGGTTTTTTTCTCTTTTATAAACAGATATGTGTTGCACATGCTGCGAGACACAAAATGGTGGCAGCAAAATGAAACCAAGATGTTTTTAGCTCTTTTAAGACTCAGACATAGGATACCAACCGCTTAGAAAACCATATATCTTCCTATAAATAGACTCTATGTTTCTTTCCATTGGAGCGATGACTGTCTCTCAGCTCTACGACAGGCAACTTTCTCCTTTTTCCTACTCCAGAAGCAGGACTGTGTAGTGTACTTTAAACGTGCATATTCGTTATTTCTTATTAATGAGCACTGAAAAAAACAGCAGTCATCTTTTGAGACTGATCTTTATCCTTCATTATAGCCCAGTTTGACGTGAATCAAAAGTCATTTGGAAGCAGCATAAATGCCGACACTTGCGGTTAGTATTGCTATAAATTTGGAGTTGTTGAAAATAAGCTATCATTTTAGTTGTGTGCATGTTTTTACCCTTTCAGCACAGTTTACGTAAGCACTGTCTTTGCAGGAGTCTTGCTCTTGGATGTTTACCACAGACAACAGCAGCTAACAAAATGGTTACGCGGAGGGATAGAAAGTCTTCTTGATACTGTATGATACTGTACGCAAGAAGGTTAATGGCAGCAAGCTAGTTAATAGGCTAACTCAGTGGTACAGCAGAAGATTTAGGTTGTTGGGACCATCATAAGATTGAGAACTGCTTCTGAACATACAGCTGGGGTCTATAAATGGTAGCAGATGGTGAGAATGCTAAGAAAGGTGAAAAACTGAAATCTGGAATCCCATCACTTTCATTTGGATGTGACTTGGGAAAAGGAATTTTATTCTGAATATACTTTGAATTGAAAATTTGTATCTTGCACAAGACTGAGGTTTTGAAGGTTTGTTCTGTAGATATCAGTAAGTCTTGAAGTGTCACCTTTTTAACAGCATGAAGACAACTTTCAGATAATTCTTTCAGATAACTCCTGCAACTTGACTATAAGACTCACATATATATCAGAGAGACTCATGCTTACCAGCAATAATTTTTATTATGTTTATGTTTACATGGTTTCAAACTCTTTATAGTTTACAAGGGCTAGAAACACTTTACTGAAGAATTTACAGGGTCTGGTATGTCATAGTTTTTGGGTCTAGAAGGATGTAAAGAAATACATGGCAATGAAGATTATTATTCTGTGTACAGTCAATGTTCATTACATGAAATATTTTCAGGTTTTTTTCAAAATGTAAATGTTGCATTCATTGCTATAATATTAAGATGATAATAGTATAAATGGAATTTGTCTGAGCGAAGGGTGGGAAAGAAGAATGAAGTCTTATTCTTCTTATATCCCAAGTTTTTTTTTGCTGCACATACTGGAAGTTGAAGGGAATCCTGAGACCTATTTCTAGTTTTCATAAAGAAGTGTGGATCTGGGTGCCTCTAAGGTTGTTTTCCAGTATTGAAGAGCTTTGCTTTCTGCTTTGCTCCCCATAATGCCTATGGACAACAAATAGGGGGGCAGGAGGGGAGAGGAGGGGAGAGAGTTTACCAAATATGGGAAATATCACATAGCAAATATTCTAGAAATTACATGGTCTTAAAGGGCTTAGCTTTGCCCAGTAGGGTAATATTTTTCTGCAAGTGATTGTACATAATTCCATAGCAGAGCCAGGAACTGCAAACAAAAAATATGACTTGATTCTCCTAAAACAACATTACTTTGTTCAGGTCTCACAAAACATTTCAGGAATTTTTAACCTCAGTTCATACTGTCTGTAAAGATTAATCCATAGAATTTTTAAGGAATGATGTGGTAGAATCTATCAGTCAGTAAGTCTACAATTCTAGAAGTCAAATCTTTTCTACGGGTATTCTCTCTCTCATTAGTAAACAGAGTATAATATGCAGCTGGAGAGTGAAGCTGGCATGATTTTAAAGTAAAGTTCTGCAAAAATAAAATGAAGATAATTAACTATTGCAACAATTTAGCAGAGCAAATGGTGGCTTTTCTTGGATTCGAGGTTTTAAAATATGTATTGTCTGCCTTTCTAAAGGATAAGTTTTAGTACAAACCAATGTAATGGATTGGGCACAGGAACCTCTTGGTTGAACTCCACAGCCTGCATTTCAGTTTGAGAATTTGCTTAGGAAATCAGTTCCGTTCAGTGTTTTCATTAGCAGTGAGGGTGATGGAATACAGAATAGCTTATAAAATATGTAGATGACACCAAGCTGTGAGGAGTTGCAAATACCTTTCTGTATCAGATCAGCATTCAAAATAAACTTGGCAAATTGGAGAGATGGTCTCAACTCAGCAAGATGAAATTAAATAAAGTGAAGTGCCATATGATATACTCAAGAAAAAGAATTCAGATATACAAATACAAGATAAGGAATACCTGTCAGGAGAGAAAATGGGTAACAAAGTCTACAATGCATTGCTGTTGTAAACTGGGGAAACGTAATTCTGCAATGTGCAAAGAGGGATATGGTGTCTAAAATGTTGAGTAATTATTCCAAATCAGGGTTTGTGAGGTCTGAGTTGACATATTGTATCCATGTTTAGTCATGACTTTTAACACAGTTTAGAATACTGGATCAGTTAGAGAACTGAGTTTGCCTAATTTAAGACAATGTTAGTACAACCATTTGATATATGAAGATTTTAAGACAAAAGGTAGAGAGAAATTGTTATCCATATTCCTGCGAGAAGAGTTAAGGTAAATCCATGGAATTTGCATTGAGTGATGAGGGTTGTGTTTTAGAAAATGCTTTTTGAAGTATGAACCCCAGAAAAAGAAGCTACCTAGATGTGCTGTAGAACCTCCTTCTCAAGGAAAAGTTACACAAATCCATGTTGGGTGACTCCACACAATCCTTCTTTAGCACAAGGTGGACTAGATGATGCCTTTCAGTCTATGTTTCTCTAATTCTGTGCAGGAGATCAAAGTAGAGAAAATAGCTTGAAAAACTATTCTCTTGAAATGTCATGGAAAAATTGAATGGCCTCCTTCAGTGGGAAAATTGTGCAGCCGTTGGGGCAGACAAGCTGCTCAGCAGAGCTTTGCAGGCCACCCAGGGTCTGCAAGCTTCAACTTACAGACCATGGGACTGGAGGATTACTGTGATCCTTTCTGAATCTGAAATCCATTTCTCTCTCAGACATTTATGTCCAGTTACGAAGATCGTCAGAGGAAGAACATGATTTATAGTAATCAACTTTGCCTCTTAGTCCTAACTGTGAAGAAACTATTTCTTTCTGTAATTTTTTCCCCATGTGAGTTTCCGTTAATTCTGTTGATGGAAGCATTCTTCAGCATTACTATACTGAAATAGAGCACAGAGCATAATAGCCCTCCCTGCCTTCAAAACTGAGAAAGAAACATGGGAGGGAAACTGACCTTGAAAAGTTAATGCTTTGGTTTCGTATTAATTTAGAAATGTGAGTTGACAGTTTGATGCTCTAATTGCAAATTATATTTTTAAATATTTTCTTTTATCAACCTTGATAATTTAACAGAATTTACCAACTGGCAAGTTTCAAGTAGTTTTTGTTCCAAACTCTTCTATACCACAACACTGCTCCTAATCATCTGTGAAAAAGCTGCTATGCAACAGAAGACTGGAAATTGCTAACAGTAATGATGAAAACTAATTCAAACCAGGCCACAGGTAGAAGCTTTTGCAAAACCAATCTGCATCTTTTCAAGTTGGTCAAGCTAAAATTGCCTCTTAGAAAAGAAGTTTGTCTTTCATTATAAAGGAAGACAAGCTATTATCTCAGTACCCAACAAATACCTAATGCACAGGTCAAAAAACAGGCAACAATTGCATAATGAACAGGGAAAGTTTTATGTAAGTTTGCCTACATTGCCTTTCCCTTTGCTTCTCTGCCTGTGAAGTGGTTCACAATCACAGGTGCAGTGTAAAAATATATGGGCTCTTCCTTTGCCAAGGTTTGCGTGTGGTCTAACCCTGGTTACGTATAGCCTGTTCCCTGCTGCTCAAGACAGTTGTCCAGTGAGCTGCAATCTCTTTCAGAACATGCTTCACTCCTGTTTCAATACTATTTTGAATGCTGTAATTTAATACTCATATGGGACTGCCTTTCCCTAAAAGAAAGTAATTTAGCATATTTCATAAAGGAAGTGACAGTAAAAGATCAGTTACATGGTGATGGGCAGTATGAATCATGGTATAAATGATTTCAGGTGAGGAAGTACAGCGTTCACTCCAGAGGAAAGATATTAGGAAGAGATGTCAATGTTTTAACATTTTAATTGCATCTACTTGTTTCTTGCTACTTTCATTCTCTCTTTTTCTTTTTGGGTTAATTACTTCTCCTTAAAGTATACTGAGTACCCAGTGAGTTGACTAAGTTTGACTAATTGGAGCAGATACATATGAAATAAGAGCTTGTGAGCTACTGGGATCACAGGGAATGACTCCTGAGTTTTTTTGTTTTTTTTTAAAAGCACCCTCAGTCTTACAAAACATACCCCAAACTATTTGATCTGTCTATTGCTCTATTCACAGCTTTCTCATCATCTAAACTGTATGACAATTTAAATAAAAAACCCAAACAAATAAAAAACACACATAGATTCTAAAGACTGAAAATAAACAGTGGCTTTCTATGTGAAGTAAGGTGAAGATCTGTCAGTTGCCTGCTGCTTTGGTTTAAGGCAGGTTAGAAATGCACTGTTTCTGTAATGTCTAACAGCTGACATTGTAGACTAAAAGTGATTTATTTTTTTTTGACCAGCAGTAATTATCAACAACCTTGTAAGCAAAATGCAGGCATGAATAAGTAAAGATTCTCTAAAAAGTGATTTAGGTTGATGCCACTCGTTACTTACAAGCATTCTAAATAAAAGGGGTAACATTAAGTTGCAGAGGTTCACAGTACACAAGACTATAATGACATAAACAATTTGCATGTTATTATATAAGTTCCAGAAAAATCCTCTTTGTCTGATTAAGGACTCTATCTTGAAAAGGATTTTGTATGTTTTTAAGTTAATATGGTGTGAAATCATCTGGACTCCCGGCAGTGCATAATTCAAGAATGTGCATATCTCTTCAAAGGACTGAGACCTAAATAAAACACATGCAGGTCAACAGGATAGTTTTGAAATTTTTCTAAGATTTGATGCAGGGCCAAACTTTGTTGTTAAGAAGAAAATTATTTTAGACTGGCCTAGCATGTACGTAATCATATCTAATGGGTAAAACCTACGTAGGTTAGAACACTCAGCTAATACAAATTAGTGTGTTTTGATAATTGCACACAGAGTGGATAAACAGAAAGTGATAAAAGACAGAGCATCACAAAATGAACTTTATTAATTTATCACTACAACTGTGTCTATATCTGTGAGTGACAATGATGTGTTTAGTACAGTTATTTGTGGAGGCATTGTATGTTGTATGGAGCGTTCACTTTCAGAAGTTGTTTTTTGTTGAGAGGAGAGCTAGTTTTAGGAAGTTAGAAAGTGTGTGAATTTATTCCAATTCTTCACAAGAATAAATATGTTTGCAACTGCTATACAGCTAAGATTTAAGATTTTGTGTGCATGGTGAATAGAATAAGTAAATTAGCTAGCACTGTAAATTAAGAAGTCTTTTGGCCTTTTAGAGATGCGGGTTTAAGTTTCTGGAAGACTATTTTCTAATTATTTTCTAAGCTGTACAAAAATCTGCTGGGCAGTGTAGAAGGTTAACTTCAGTATGTTGAGATCCTAGCAAGTTTTCTCCCTCCCAAATCCTGAGTCATAGGAGCTTGGGAAGCAGCCAGGAATTTCACAAGACAGGATAGAGATTTTTAAGCATTGCTGTGCGTGAGACCTATCACTGACGTCCAGACAGGCATTTACATAAATGAAACAAAAGATGTGAGCTTTGTGCTATGGGTATTTTCCCCTACTTATGTTCTTTTTGTGGTTTTTGCTTTATCCTTTTTTTTTTTTTTTGTTTGTTTGTTTTAGCTCTTATTTTGTCTTTTGAAAGCATTTTTCCCTCTTCCATTTTGTCATGAAAAGATAAATTTTAAGACCTCAAACAGTAATGTAAAGCTTTTCAGTTATGCTACCTTTGCATAATAAAACACTGAATTAAATGTCAGGGTTATAATTATTGCTGAAGCATGCTGGCAGGTGAGACTGGATAACTCAAGCCAAGATAAAAAGGTGGTAGAAATAACTATATCAGAGAGACGTTGTTCAAAGAATACATATTAGGGTAAGTTGTAGCAGGCAAAATGATTGATTAGGCTTTTGTGATGTGTTTGGTTTTAATTTATTGGTGGGTTAACGTTTGCTGGGGGCCAAGCACCCACCCAGCCGCTCGCTCACTTCCTTTCTTCAATAGAGTAGGAGGAGAAAATAGGCTGAGAAACCACATGGCTCGAGATAAAGACCAATCACTGTCACGGGCAAAACAGACTTGACTTGGGGAAAATTAATTTCATTCATTGACAACTGAAAACATGAAAGCAGCATCTTTGCTTCCTCCCTGCCCTGCTCCTCACGTCCACTTCACTCCTTGGCTGCAGACCCCATCCACCCTTCCATGAGGGGTGGGGAGAGTATGGCCACTGTGCAGCACTTCCTCTCTGCTGCTCCTTCCTCCTCACACTTTTTCCTTCCTTCCGGTGTGGGCCTTTTCCTTCAGGAAAATCTGCACCAGCATGGGCTTTCCATGGGCCACAATTCCTGTCAGGAAAATCTGCTCCAGCTTGGGTTGTCTGCAGGCTGCAGGTGATAACCTGCTCCTGCACCATGGAGCTACTTCGTCTGCTTCTCTGACCTTGGTGTTTCTCACTCTTTTCGTTCCCTCCTCCTCTCCCTGTCCAGCATTTTCTGCCCTTTCTTTTATATGTATTCCCAGAGGCGCCACCGATGTTGCTGATAGTCTCCACAACATCCTGTGGTGGGTGCATGGTGGTGCCAGCGTGAACCGGCTGGATCTGGCTGTGCCGGATCTGCGGGACAGCCCCCACCTCTCCTGACAGGAGCCAAAGCTGCAGCCCCCCTGCTGCCAGCACCTCCTCATGGACACCCCGCACAAAATGCTGCTGTTTGCTTTCGGTTTTTCTCATTCTCACTCCCACAGCACTGCCATTACATAGATAAGGAGGAAAATAAAGAGATATGACAAGAGGTGTTGCAAACTAAGGGATTAACTGCATGTTTTCCTGTCTCTCCCTTTCTGCTCCCAAAGAGAAAGTGAAGGGATTTTCCTGACTGCCAGCTATTGTCTTTTGGTCCATCATGAGGTAATAACCAGCCTTTCTATTGATCTGAATTGTTTTGTGTGGTCTTCCACCTCGTTACTTGTTATAATTCTAGAGAGCAACCTCGATTATAATTAGATCCTTGGAATGCGGTTGCAGAGGTGAGGAAGTGGCACCGATCCTCCACACGGAGCAGCCTGGGACCTCACTGGATGGTGGTGGGGGTTTTACCTCAAAAGCTGTTTCAAATACAGGAGGCAGAAAAATGTGGTTAGGACGTGCAATCTGCCCATCCATTGCTGCAGAAACTGTTACTAATGGTTTCGCTAACTTGTCTTGGGTCTTGTTCAGCGACCAGCAAAATTGGGACTGGTGTAGTATTTCAGTTTTTCCAAATTCTTTACATTTTTGTAGGATGGAGTCCAGCAATATAATTAAGTATGTGAGTGTGAACAATATTACTGATTTCATCAGGACCGTTGATGCCCTCATATTTAGGCACATACTTGTTCTTGTTTGAGGCTGTAATCAGTAGCCAGCCTCTAGAATTCAGTGTGCGCTTTCTCCTTGCCTTCAAAACCCACTCTGCTTTTCTGTTCCAACACACCTAGGGAGCCTGGTGGTAGAGGAAGAAATACCTGCCATTTCCCAACAGTTTCTGTTAAAAAACTGAGGGTTTCAGTCATTTATAACTTCACCAAAGTGTAACAACTCAGACCAAATTTTCCTGTGCTAGGTATCCAAGTAAGGCTGAATTTTTGTGTAAGGAAATGTTAGCTAAAAGGTTTCTGTGACCAAGAGAAATGTGTTTGTTTTTTTTTAATCTTGGAGGGGCTCTGCTGCTCTCATATATTGGAGCACGAAATGCAGCAGAAGAGCTTTCTGGTCTGAAAGCAGCTACTGGCATTTACAACAATCCTCTTTGCCAGTATTTGGGAATGCAAATAAATTTGATCAGATCATGAGGTTCTAAAAATTACATATTGCAAGTGATATTCCGTACAATGCTGTATTAGAATTTGGCAGCTAAATGCTGTCTATATTGAGAACATACTTTTCTGTAAAACTCCTATATGTGAAATCATAGAAAACTGGATTTTGTCCTTATTTCTGCCACAGAGCAATTGGGTGAGGCTAGATAAGTCACTTAAAGAGTTCTAAGCTGGTCATTAATTTTGCATTATTCATCCTCAGAGTGCCTAATTTTGAGACTATTTAGGTTAGGTTTTTAGTTCTGGATGAATCTTGTTCCTGCAATCTCCTGAGAGCTGTAGGAAGCTAGTAAAAAGGCTGAATATTTGGTGATTCTGTGAAATATTTTAGCCAATAAAATTATTTTAAAATTATAAGGGTATTCGTATGCCTTACTGTCCTGCATCTGTGCGATTGGGTTTGACTGCCGTTACACCTTAGAAAAGGTTTGAGGTGATGCTTTTATTGTTTTATAATTGCCCTTCACATATAAGCACTGTCTATTTTGGGCATCAGATGAACTGGGCCTCAGTAGGAACATTGCTGCCTTAGGACTTGAAGGAACCTCAAGACACCAACCAGCTTGTTCTCCTAACTGTGATGGAAGCAATCTACCTGGGTAATACCAGATGGGTGTGCTGAGAGCTTTAAGAACAAGCTAATAATGGCAGATAGCTGTCAGTTCCAGTGTTTCAGAAACCTTATTGCCAGAAAGTTTTCCTTCGCATCTATCTGAAATCTCCCCTGCCTCAGTGCAATGTAGTTAGTGGTTGTTTAAAAACAAACACACAGTTAAGGTTGTGCAGACAGCTTTGGATTTAACATTTTTTAACCTGAAGGTTCATTTTATATGTGTGAAGTGATCAAATGTAGTACATGTGGAGACTGAAAGTATTTTGCATCTGAAGATATCATATTTTTATTTATGATTCGGTCAAAATAAATTAAAATAATCGATATTGTTTTGAAAGCAAATTACTGGGAACACTATATATCTACCATGGCAAGTGCTGAAGAGATGAGAATGTCATATAATGCCAGAATGAGTTGTGTAAACATGGGTATTTATATACTCAACAGCGACAAATCTTTGAGAGTTTTTTGTTTTTGTTTTTGTTTTTTTTCTTGGCTGAGTCTCCTCTGATCCCACTTCTGTCCCAGAGGAGGAGGAGGAGCAAACTAATGTTCCTATCACACATGTTCCATTATTGATTTTCATTCCAATCTACCCAAAGCCTTCTGTGCTGGAAATAATTAGACCCTGTGAACAGAGATGAAGCAAAAATCTATACAATGCTGGATTGCCAGAAATGAAGACAAGGGTGCCTAATTAATGTTGCATATAGAATGCCGTTTGGATGAATGGGCTTCCCTTTCTCAGAAGCTGCTCAACAGTGGTTATGTCACAAATTTGCTGTTAATTAAATAGTGTTCACTGTGTGCCTGTAAAAATGGCGTGGAGAAAAAAAAAAAAAGGACAGCAGCAGCATTTTACAAGATGTCTGCAATTAAAAGAAAAGTCTGTGAAAAATAAACTTGTGGGCTTTCTACTGATGGCAAGATACTTTCTTCCATACAAAATTCACTTTATGGATTGTCTCAAAGCTCTTAGGAACTTCTAGTCACTGAAGAAGTTTCATCATTTCAAAAGTTGGACTGGAAATGTGTTGGGAGGGTTAAGGACAGGAAAAATGTTCTTGGGAGCTGAGGTTGAGAAGCACAGCTCGCATTTGTAGGCAGTTGGGTAAGGACTGTTCAGAAAGTGAGTCAGGATCTGGAGGAAGCCAGTAGATTAACTTTTCTTTGAGTGAAAGATGGAATGAAAGCAATTTAAGTAAGACTGTGTAACACGTCTTGAGAACTGAGAAGGCAGATATTTAGGAAGAATGCAAGAGAGATAACTGATGGGAAGTCTTCACAACAGGTGTGCACTCAACTAATAGCAGAAACATCTGGAGGGAAAAACTGGAGCGTATCTGAAGTATCTGAAATAGATTAAGAGAAAGCATAAGCTGTATTTGTATGACACTGTTTGCTTGTTTGTTTTCTCAAAATAACACAAAGATAAAGTTTTTCCCAAGACCGAAACATCCAGTCTTTTAATTGCATCATAGATGGGCCTGAACTGGTGATTAAGCTTCCTGCAATAGCATGTGCTGTCAGTGGTTTTGCAGCGGGCATCCTCTCCTCCCTCTCTAGTCTTCCTGAATCCACTTCTGTCTCTTTTTCCCTAGCCATTCCCCACCTACATCCAGAGGAGCTTAGGACCTTGTTGCTAGCAAGTAAAAGATACTCCTGCGTTAGTCTCACTTCTGTGTGGTGCGTGGCCAGGTGCGTGCTGGTGAGGAAGATGCTTTATGCTTTAGAGGCTGAGAGAAGAGTGTGTGTAGCAGCCCTGACGGATAAATTTTTATAGTTATTAGCTTGCTCATTTTTCTGTGAACCCGATCTCCTTTTTAGCAGTCACCAGAATAACAATGCTACGTGCCTATGCATGCTGCAGAAAACGGCAATGGGATTTCTGGTGTGTGAGAAGGTTCCACTAGTAGAGGGATTCTGGGACAGTTCTCATCCTGTAATTTGCAGGCCACTGGCGTGCCTTCATTCAGCCTTTAATTCTCCCCTTTTATTTCTATTCCCTCCTTGCTCTTCTACATATCTGTTGTGGCCAGTCTAAGTGATATGATTGCTCTCTGTGCATCTCTGGAGAATTTTAAAAGCACCATTCCCTCCTTCTCTTTTCTCCCTATAAATGCAAAGGAAGTTTCTCTTCTTTAGGCAGAGACAGAAAACATTTTTTCTCTCTAAGAAACTAGGGAATGAGTAAAACCCAGGCTACTTGGTTGAGCAGATGAATTTAACTGATGAATCTGTAGGAATCTTCCTAGACTGTGCCTTAAAACTGCAAGAATAGACATGTTTTCTGATGGAAAGCTAGTTGACATAAATATGTTTTTAACATGGATTTGATAGAGGGAATTGTTTTTCTCAATATAGTATAAGCTGGGGTTTTGGTTTAGGAATTTTATGAAATAATTTGGGTGCAGGAGAAAGGTACTATTAAGAAAGAGATCTTTTCTAATAACGTGCCTTCTAAGACTTCTTTTTTCTTCCCATTTCGCTGCTTAACATCATCTCTCTCTACTCTTATTCTGTTTTAATCAGCATTTTTCTCTGCAAACTGCCAGCTCGGATGCACAACTGAAATAGGTGCACACACAGGTTATGATTCCTCTCCCCATTGTTGCATTTTGATTCTGAACTCCAGATTTAATCTATTTAAATAATCTACTGCTGGGACTTAAGTCAACTCCTAGATACTTTTTGATGTTCAACAAATAGTAAAGCATTACAATAATTTAAATCAAATAACCAAATCCATATGAAATACACTACTTGCTATCTTTCCAACAGATTTATTTTCTTCCCTGGATCCATTTTAAGCTGCACTGCAGTTGCCAAATCAAAAATAAACCGAGGTTTCAGTATAGGGGTGTGATAAGTGTATGATTTCCATTACATCCTAGTGTGCTACATAATAAAAAATGAAAACATGTAACACATTTTGAGTATAGAATTGAAATGGATTTTCTAACCTAGTCCCAGTGAATAGGAGCTGAAGTGATGGCAAAGACTAGCTCCTGGACTGTAATTATCATTTGAGTTCTTTCTCAGTGGTAGGAGACTTTAGACCTGTGGGCACAATAAAAACAAACAAAAAAAAGCCAAAGAGACCTTTTGTCCTCTTTCCCTTTGGCTATCAGCAACAGCCTGACAAGCCAATGCTTTTGAAGCTATTTTGGATGTGGGTAAAAGTGATTCACATTGGTATGGCTTGTTCGTATGTTACCTTGTTACATGTTTGTAAGAATATAATCTAACAAAGTATTTTAAAACATATTTGAGTGTTTTAATCAACTGGAACTTTTAGCCACTGTGAAGACAATTCTGGCTTCACAGAAGTCAGTTATGTTTTGTTTTCTTCAGTAGCAGCAGAAACTCATCTACAAAACATGTATTTTAAATTCTTATGAACATGGAAAGCATCACTGCTTGTTCAGTCCATCAAGAATCAGAGTCCTCTGTAGCTGTTGGCCTGAGTTAAATGAATCTCACTGCTGGGTATTTCACATAAAACGGAACTGATACAGAATATAATCCGCCTTTCTTTTCTGTTGTAGCTTGGCTTTCCCCAAAAAGACATTGCAGACACTGGCGGTGATGACCACCTCTGGAAAATGTGAGCTTTACCTGATGGGAACATCATTGTGACAGGTGAAGGTCACACTGATTGGCTTTCAGGCTGCTGCTTCCATCCAAGGTTAGTACAAACAATCCCCTGAACTAGCACTAATCCCTTCTGGGGAGTCCTTGTTTGCTCTTTCTTTGTTCACTGGCCTGCTTTGATGACTTTCTATTCTCAGTGTAACCCTGCGCTCTCTGCTGAATTTCCAAACATGTAGATAAATGTTCCTCTGGCTTTCAGTGTGTTGACTTAAGATTGATTGCTTTTAGTATTTTGTACGTCTTAAGCTTTGTCCATGTGCCAGTGCATGTAACAAGGAGTAATAAGCTTTTTAGGCCTCACTGTATTTATTTTCTCCGTGTTCATGCACTATAACACAGTTCCATTATTAATAATACAGAAAAGTTGATTTCTTGTGTTAGGCATTATTTGTCCTATGACTAAGAGTATTCGAGTTCACCTAGAGAATAAGAGTATGAGCTTTTCTCCTTTCTCATTATACAGATTTGAAGTTGAATTAATAAATAAAAGTGAACACTGAAAACAAGAAATAAATATTTAGGTTACAAGGGTCATGGAAACTGGCCAACCATAAAGTAGATTTCTTGGTCTTTCTGTTGAAAAATAGAATGCCATTTTACTCTCTCTCAATAAAAAATAAATAAATAAAAAATTAATTCCATTTGTTAAGACTGAGCCTCTATATGTTAAAATGATTTTGCATCAGATTTGTGAGGCTGCAGTTGTCATAGAGTTCTTTACTGTTAAAATAATAAAGGTCTGCCAGGCTACTCACCTGCGATTTACTTGAAAAAAAGAGCACTATTAAACCTCCAACCTTGTATTTTCATTATATTTATTTTATGAAGCAGTATTAGCTCTTTCATTCATGGGAAGGAAAAGTATCCTGTTTGATTTCATGGTTCCCCCTGATTTCTGATATTGTAAGGTGTTAGAAAACACACACAACCCTCTAAAGACAAGAAAATCCCCTCCTGGTTTTCAAAACCTCAAGAACAAGGATTCATACTTTCTGGGATGAATTAAACATGCACTTACTCTTTTTTTGCATTTCTTTCTCCTATGAAACACAGGCTTTTCCTTAAGATGCTCGTGTTTCACAATGTTCCCTTTTTCATGTGTATATCCTTAGAAATAATTTTATATATTTAAAAGAAAATAATAATATTTGACTTAAATAATTACATCTAACATAGGAAGGAGAGAAGTGGAAGGCTTAGCTTCTTATTTTAAGATTGTAGGAAAAATTTTCTATTACTGTATGAGAGGTTGCACAGTTTGTGAACATGCTGGACATCCTAAGTCTAACTTGCAGATAAACAGAATGCTGCCTTACCTCTTACCTGTTATGAATATAAAACTCATCAAAGGGAAGAAAGGGAAATACAATTAGAAGAGCATGTTATCATTTATAAAGCTGCTGGGCATGCTAATCAGATTTCGATAATGCATTGTTGCCATGACACCCGCTGACTCAGAGACTCAAAACTATTTTCTCATTAGTCTTTGACCAGAATACAGTCCTTTCAATAGGCTTTCCTATTTCTCATTCAATTATTGAAATTAAAATGCGTTGAGGTACATCATTATTCTCTTGCAGTATAAATTGACTCCTGCTCTGGAGTGATTTAAAAGCAGTGCTGTTAAAATATTGTCTTCCGTTACTGGATAAAATATATATAAGGTGACAGAATACATCTAATAATGCCTTTTTTTTTTTTTTTTTAAGTAGGGGACTTCTATATATGAGGTGTTCCAGAAGTAAAAACAATTAAGTAAAAATGGAAAGTTCTCGTATAATTTTTCTGGAAACAAATGTAGATGGCCTCTAGTTTTGTTCCCATTTTAAAGATTTAAAATGATGTTCATCCAAAAGTTAAAAATATTTTTGTGGCACTGGGCTATTAAATTTTGATCCAGAAATCTGGGTAGAACTCCTACACTTCTACATCCTTTCCTTTTTGTCCTCTGCTAGATCATTTCTCCTCTATTTTTCTTCTCTCCATCTGTAAAATAAATTGTTTAAAACAATCTCCACGTCTGGTCTGAGAAATATTCTACATGTAGTGACAGGATGTATGTGTATGCACGATCACACACACAGGTCCACTTTCAAATCATCTTTGGAAAGCATCAGAATAATCCACAAACGGATATTGAGTGTACTAATAATTTGAGGAGAAAAAAATCTAGAGCTATGATGTGAATTTAACCGGTGCTTTTGCACATACAAATGACTTAAAATCCAAGAAATCCATTTTTACATGTTCACAGCATACTAGTACTTGAACAAGGGTCTTTCTCATGGTTGTCTTTTTACCCCTATTTACACAGTGGTGGCACAGTTGCAAGTCTCATTGGTAGCTGTGAAGATCTATAACCTTCAAGCTAAAGGTGCTGTTGGGTTTATGTATCCTCAGCTTCTCCAGGCAATGAGAGAATGTGGGTTGGTAGTAGGAACTTACCTGTGTACAATAAAAAGGTAAAGGTATGTTTTAGAGGAACTTACCTATGTACAATAAAAAGGTAAAGGTATGTTTTAGACTCTGGACCTTGCCCACTGATTAATACATAATAGTGATGAGGCTTGTCATTTGAATCTTACCCAGTACTGATGTACAACAATATCCGTAAGTATCATAATGCCATTGAGTTTTAGAGACAAAAGCCACTGAGTTTCTGAAGAGTTGTTGGATGGAGGGCACGGAGGGGTCTCATTTTCCCACTTACTGACACTGTGCTTCATTCCACCATTATTTTTGCTTAAAAATACATCTCCTTCACATCTGAGCAAAGTAGAATGAGGTGAGAGTGTGTGGTTTGCTGAAGCTCCAGGGTCTGGTGGTGTTATCATTTTTGCATTGCACCTAGTGCTCTTCAGTCTGTACAAAGGGTCTTAGTCCCCCATGTGTTCTCCCTGCATGGCAGTGGCTCCCAAGACAATAGATGAAGGGGAGCCGACTAGTTCTGTGCATGTGAGGAGAGCAGAACATGTCTGTTGTGATGCTCTCTGGAGATCTGAGAGCAGAATTTTGCCTTAAGCTTTTTAAATAAAAATAAAACTTCAAACAGGGCCCATCATCTACAGAGTAGGGCAGCTGGAAGGAGGGAGGAGAACAGTGCTTCCTTTTTGAAACTCAGGTGACAACTGGTCAAACTTCAAAAACAAACACTATTTTTACTCCAGGCTGGCTGAATAGTACTTTGCAGATGAATTAGCTGTTGCAAGTTCCTGTCACTGTGGAAAAATTTAGGAATCTGTTCCAACTTAAGTTTGTATGTGTGAAGGCATGAGGGAGTCAGAGTGACTCCTGCCACAGTCATCCACACAGGCTTCATGTTAAAAATCTGGATAGCTGGAGAAGAGCTGAGTAGCGTACCTGTGGATACCAGGTGGCCCAAATGTTTGGAATAGCAGACAAAAATCTCCATCTTCTGCCAGTTTCCAGAACAAGCTGAGGATGCTAATGCTGCACCTTTAAGAACCATACTCTAATTACACTAAGATATTTCAGGGCATGTACAAGATTTATTTATCTTTATTACTAACCTTCCTGGGTGGCTAAAGAATCAAGCTGTGCAGCATAGCAGAGGTGTTTGTTAACGTCTGATAAAATCCCAGTGAACAGTAAAATATTGTATTCTTGCTCCGCATGTGTGCTGGTATAATATGTAATGTCCTTAATATATTCATAAATATTAATCAAGTCAACTATTCTAAAATGTTTGTAGCCCTTTTCATGCAAACATTGTTTGAGCCTGTGGAATACAATGAATTTCTGAATTGAAAAGAAGTACAAACTGTAGGTTCTTAAAACTATTTAAAACTTGCACTGAAAATCGTCAACTCCTTTGTAATGTCCTGTTCACCTGAGACAGAAGCTGAATTGCTTGTATTCTTTCTGTTGTTATTTCAACTCTCACAGTTTCTGAAGACAGGAATCAAAACTGTTATCATTTTTTTTATTATACCAAAAAATACTACAGCAGTTATCTTGAACTGTGTGTATTTTCTTTAAGTTCTGTTGCTATTGGAAAACTGGGGTTGGGTATTGTCTTCTCAGTAATTAAGGAAAAAAAAAAATATAGGATAAGTACATTCATGCATCAAGCACCTTGAAAATAAAGGTAGTTAACGTCTGATATCCTCGGAAAAGGTGCCAGTGAGGAGGTGCAAGAGAAAGATGAGGTCTTAGTCTAAAAGAAAAACCCATATTCTGAAAGAACAGAAGGAGCTGTAGATTGTGTATATCTCAAAGATGAAAGAGGTGATGTTACCCTGATGAAAATCTGTGCATGAATAGATGAGAAAGAAAACCTTGTTGAGACAGGGTGCAGAAGGAATTGGCAAAATATATTGAGGGTGGATGCGAGGACTCAGAGAGTGGTTGAGTGGGTTGGTGAGGGAATAAAAAATCCAGGTGGGCTTGAATTCACACAAGAAGCTTTTAGAGAATTCTATAGCACATCAGAACAGACTGGGAGGGGCAGTGATTTCGATGCTCCCTGAGTGGCTGGGGGATTAGGGGCAGTTGGCAATGAAATATTTATGAATGCTTGGTCTGCAGAAAGCTCTAAGCACCTGTCTCTAAACCCAAGGTCTCTTCCAGCTGCGTAAAGCTGAGCAGCACGAAATCACTTCTGATCTTATGCTGGCCAACACATAAGCAGCCAAAAGCTGTGAAGTCTGCTCTTGACTTTAGCTGTGTCCTGTCTCTACTGGAAATTTAAGACTCAATGGGGAATATAGGAAATACAATTTGGAAAATCCAGTTGGATGCTTAGAACCTCTTCCAGGCTTAAAACCTACGGTACTGTGGGTGACTGAGCACCATGGTGGCCTCTCGTGTCTAAGTCCAAAATGTTGCTGACAATCTTGAATGAAAGAGGCCAGGATAGTGACATTTTCTCAAAGTTTTAAAGAGCAGTGATTCATAAATAAGAAATTGTGGAAGTAAAAGTCTGTCAGTAGGGAAGTGACTTCCTCATTGTACGAAAACTTCTAAGGTTTAAAAAAATAAATTCCTGAGCAGAATTGAACCCAGAATTAACTGAGAAACTGGAATGAATTCTTGCTCAGATAAGTCCTTGATTTTATTTTTTACTTTACTTTAATTTTTTTTTATCATGTCATCATTTCGGCTTGTGAAGAAACTATCCAGAGATGGATTCCAACATGAAAAAAAGGTACACTGTAAAGCCCAGCAGAACAGTAATCAAGAAGTGGAATGACGGTGTGGAGAAACCTCTGAGGAGTGAC
Organism: Burhinus bistriatus; assembly: GCA_013397275.1. Lineage (NCBI taxonomy): Eukaryota > Metazoa > Chordata > Aves > Charadriiformes > Burhinidae > Burhinus > Burhinus bistriatus. The sequence goes on from VYXH01002695.1 coordinate 76,941, forward strand.
GGGAGAGAGGGGCAAAGTTCAGGAGGGAAGGCATTCACAGAGATGAGAGGCAGATGGTATTTCAAGACAGCCATGATCAGTTGTTCAGAGGTAACAGGCAGAATCCGACACTGCTCATGGCTCACTGTGTCTCAGAGGACTCGTGCTTGAAGAAGGAGGGGAAAGTTGTTGAGGAGCAGAAATCAGACTTGACAGGTTGACAGGTACATGTACAATTTTAGAATTTCACAGTGGACACGCTTTTGTAGTTTGAGAGCTCTTAGTGCTTTGATTATCAAGGTGAACTACAAGCAGGGAGCATGCTTCTTTTTTTGTCCGCCACCTCTACAGCTCTTGGCTCTGTATGGACTGAACTGGTGAGGACGATTCCATTACTGGCAGATGCTGATGTGTTGATTCACACCAATCTTATTGCCAGTTAGAATATTCCCATATATCAGTCTGCGGTGAGAAACATCTACAGGGTATGAAGAGGGTCAAACAGACAACGTGACACTAAAATTAAATGGTTGCTTTCTGTTTGGTTACATTTTGCAAATAATATTTTTTAAATAACTAAAACTGTACATGACCCATGAAGCCTCAGCAAATGAAAAGCATTTGATGACATATTGAATGACTAGGTTCTTTAGTCACAATAACAGAATAATTAAAAAAATTTTACTGACATCAAATATATTCCTCCTCATACTTTTATAATTCCTAATGCCAGTCTTAGATTTATTTTTATTTCTATGAGAAGAAACAGGAATTATCTATTATGCCATTTTGTTTAATGTACTGACTTTCCAGTATTGGTGTAATAGTTATTTGGTGAAAGCAGGGAGACTTCCAGATCAAAGAGTTACTGTTTAAGTTATGATTCCAGGATCTACAAAACGTTGCTACAAGCTAACGTTTGTTAGTTTTAGTTAAATACAGTAGCATGTAAGCTGTAATTTAACAGTAAGTTGTGTGATTTGACTATGTTACTGGACGCTCTTTTTAATTAGAGACCTTCACATATGCTTTTGGGACTCTTCAAAAAATCTGCCAACAGGAAGAAAGGAAGAAAGGTTTGCAGCCAGTGATTTCAAAGTGTTGGGTTTTGTTACCACCCATCCCTTAGAGCCACTGCCCAGGCTGGATCAACAGTCATGCTAAGGTAGCACCATACATGTTAACCCACTCAGGACCAAAGGAAGTTCTTTGAGATGTCGAGGAAGGAACAGGCTGAGGATTCAGCTCCATCAGGGACCCTTTCAAATTCCATTAGGGAGAAGTTTCAGCTGTGATGTGCTCAGGTACCCTCCTGTTTGTTGTGCTCCGGATTGTTTTTCTGGTGGCATTAATGAATTCTGTGTGTCTTTATGGGATTACTGCCCAATCCCAAACTTGTCTACACAGGCCCTGGGCCTCCCACATAATTCACTGTGTAGGCAGTGTATTGCTCTGCAATGCTCTTCCAGTTTGTCGTCTACTTCCAGAAGAGTTAGCAGTACTGAGCACGTGGTGGCCAGGTGGCCTGCAGATGTGCAGCAAGTGCAACACACATTCCAGAGATGTGTTCTGCCCATTCAGGGCACTGCTGGATTCATTTTGGACAACAGAGGTTACTGTATGCAGAAACCCTGGGAAGAGGCTGAGGTGGTTTCATGATCTCTTAAAAGTACGAATACTGTTTAAAGTATGGAGTACCATTAATTGCATCTTTCAGCCTGAGAGTAAGGAGGCACAATAATGCAGAACTAGCCTTTGTAGGTAACAATACTCATGGCTCCCGGCCTGTAGATACACATGGGGGAGGAAGGGACCTCACTGCCGCAGGAGGTTTCACAGGGGTCATTGGTAAGAGAAGTGCTGTGTTCAAACAAAGAGTAAGACTGCTCAGGCAAGCTGCTGGGTAAGAGAGCCAGGGAGGAGGAGGAATTCACATGTCAGCGTTCACCCTTTCTGTCTGGCCACTGAACCAACCAGACTTATGGTCCTCTCAATGAAAGGATCTCGTATATTACTGTTAATATCTGAGATAACTGTCCATAACGAGTGATCTTCAGAAGACTTTTTCTGCTAGTTTTTAAGTCATAAATGCTGAGTTCCACATTATACATTAAACAAAGCTGAGACTTAAAAGCCTCTAACTCCACGATAAACATTAACATAAGAAAGAGTTGTAAGATTCATGTTAATCACAAAGCTCTGTGTTGGCTATCAGTGGAATAGAAGTATTCTGCTTTGTGCCTTGAAATAGAGGCTTTAAAACCTAATCCAGGGTTCACTGCAGAAACAGATGTTTTTTATTTATTCTTTTATTACTATTGATAGCTATTAAAGAAATGCAAGACAGTCTGCTACATTTTACTTAGGACTTTTGAACAGCATTTTTATTGCAAAGGCATAATGATTTAATTTCTTAGAGAATCTCGGATTCTCATATAGTTCAACAAAGCCTTCAGTTACCAGATTACATATTAAATTTGACAATGGTCAGAAACTTCTTTTGAGTGGCACAATTAATTTTCGGTCATCTAACTGGCTTTATGTAACACATCATATTTAGCAGACTAGACATTTAAGATGTTTTGTCAAACTGAGCTAATACAGGAAGCCAAAAGAAAAAAAGTTACATTTATTTATTCTGCAAAGAAAAAACTATTTCAGAAGCCTTTCAGTCAGCTCCACAGCGTGCAACATTAACTGTGTACTTCATGTTTTTAAGTATAGCAAATTTTTAATTTCAAAAGTAGCTTTGTTTATTTCAAAATCTTTGGCAAGTTTCCTACTTCTGATACAAGGCAGCAGTCTTCACATAACATCATTCTCTCTCAGGCCTACAAAGCCTACTATTTTTACTTCACAAACATGTTTGAGTGGGTGGGCATTAGATTTCCTTTGGGATTCTCAGTCTCATTATTTTTATCAATAAAAACCTCTGCTGGACAAAGGAATAAATCACATATAAATGAAATATGAGAGATTACATGAGAAGCTCAGCTTTTGCTTAGTCTAATCCAATATCTTTGGCCAAACGTCTCAATGTCAAAGGCTTTATAAGTATTCTACAGGATCAGTCTGGCAAAGAGAAATCAATAACCAGGTAATGGATTTGATTAAAATTTTTCCCCTTCCACCCACTCCCACAAGCCAAATGTTTCTACCCATACTAATCTCTTCTGGCATGTGTAACTGTTGGTTATTCTCTGTGGGGATATATATATAAAAAACATGTTTTATATAATTTCAGAGGTCTGTGTTAACTATTGGTGAGTATCTATTTTAAGAAAAAGCAATGTATGTGTCTCATATTATTTTTCTTTAGAGAGATCAGTTCTGCAATATGCTTTTGGAAAATATGGGATGGTAATAGTTGTAACTTTGCTGCATGTTTAGATCCTGTTTTGTTGTGCAGAAGTTGCCTTCTTTTTTCTGCTACTCCTGTGATGCTGAGGCGCTTTTTCTTATGCAGTCCAGGGTACCCAGCAGATGTCCAGACTTCTGGAGATTTTCTTTGTTGCCAATTCACCAGGTGTGTCCTTTATACCAGTCCTTTTGCTCTTCTGTCTTTGAGATGGTTGTATCAGCAAACCATGGGCTGTCTGTAACGTTTGACTTCAGAAATAGTAATAATTAGACTGTTAGTGTTCGCATGGATGTTACCTCTGCTTTAAAGAAGTAGTTTTCCATACCAAAAGGTAGAAGAAAAAAAAAAAAGTATTGCATACATTTTGAAGTTGCGTCACAGCTGCTTTAGTTGTAGAAACTTGTTTGGACTTTGCACCACTTTTTCTCTTTTTAAATATATCCTTCAGTTACCAGAACTGTCCTTGAAAGCTATTCTAAACTAGAAATACTTTGCAGGACAAAATGCACCTTCTTTCTTTTATATCAGGAACTTTAAGAGTCTATCATTATATTGATTTTAAAAAGCAAACACTCTGCAGTTCCATAGTGTGGTTACTGAATAGGCTTCACTTTTCATCCAGAATGACCATGTTGTAATGAAAAACTACCTTTGGCTTCTATTTCTTAGTTGGTGGAAATATTGACCACTCAAAGTTAGAGTGATTCACTAATAATATCTCCATTACAATAATTCAGCAAACAGCAGGAGAGAGAAATGCTGATGACAGTTGAAGAGGGGAAAGGGAGGAAACTGGCTGACAGAAAAAGCAGTCCTCCTATTGAGCAGTTCAAATGTATATTTGAAATAATTACAGGAATAAAATGCATTGTAATAAAATGCTGCCCCTCGATGAAACTGCTCCGTAGTTCGTTTCACAGGTAGCTTTACACACTTATTGAATTTAAAAAACAGTGACTGAAAACCTACTGAAGTTTTTGTAAAACTAATAAATAGTAGGAAACCTTTCCAATATTTAAGATAAACCATGACATCATATTTCGAAGACCAAAGATTTTATATCATAGCCATTTTGTTGATTGTCTTGTTAGGTATTTTCTGCTGGTTAGCACGTGTGGCTCAGATCTTTAAAAAGCCTTTGTGCAGTGCGACCTGGTTAAAAGGTGTCTGGAGTCTGGTTGTGGTGTTTTAAGTGCTTTACTGTAGCCTTTAAAGCACTATTGTAACTGGAATGAAGTAAGGTCTCTTGCATTTTAGAAATCTATGATAGGATGCTTACACCAATTTTATTTCCTCTTTTTTATTTCTTGTGTATTGCTAAGGAGTTGCAGTTGTAAACATTGTGAAAAGTGTACTTAGCTTCTTCCTTTTCTTGTATGTTTTCTGTCTCCTCTATGTTACTTTTCTTTTGTGTGGACACATAACAAGAAACTTAATTTCTCTTTGTCTTGGTGGAGGGAGAAAGGAATGTGGCTTCTGAAATGTAAATCTTGTTTCACAGGGCATATGAGCATATGCCTGCTTCCCAGCAAGGTACCAAATTTTATGTTTTTCCAGAGTACCCCAGAGTGAAGGCTGAGTGGCAGTTTGCTTCCAATGAAAGCAAAGACTACCCTAGGAAAGACAGTTAAAGTGTATGTGAGCGGGCAAAGAAGAGAGTTTGAGGCAATCTGCTTCAAAGGGACGTTACTCAGACTTATAAAGCACCTAGAGAAATACCCAGAGAAACATCGTTGACATCAACCCTGACCAGCTCTCTGTGCTTGCTGGAGGGTGGTCAGTCCCCCCCACCCCCTTAGCCAGATGTAACACCAGAAGCAGCGCATCCCGCCGGCTCACTCTGCTCGGAGCAGTTGTGGCTCCGGCAGTCGCTCAGCTGCTGGTTTCGAGTGAAACCCCATAGCTGGTTTACTCCTAAGGAGGAGACAAGGGGCCAGAGGGAAGGACTCAGCCGATGGGTCACTGGCCAGAAGTGTCTGCAGCTTGAAAAATGGAAACTGTGGTGACACGAACCCCTCATTTTGTAACTTTCTACTGAAACAAGTTGTTAATTCATACAGCTATACATTTGAGGAAGGATTGCATTTCCATCACAAAGCAACACCCCTTGATTTAATTAATTATTTTAAAATATGTAATATATTCTATTGGATGATATTTTTATACTTTTCTATGAAGCAAATATGTAAGTGCCAAGATTTTTTATCTTCTTAGAAGTTAAGAGTCTGTCCAGTCTTACACACACGCAGACACGCATTCTCTCAAATGAAATTGAATCCTTGGCCACAAATTTTCAAAGAATTTTCCCTGAGAAAGTGAGAGGGGGTGCCAAAGGATTGGTATGTCAACATTCTAGTTTTGTTTCATAACCAGTTTTAATATGATAAAAGTGTATTCCATTTTGGTCAAATCAATTTAAATTAAACTCAGAATTTCTTATGGAGTTCTTACAGGGCTTCTGTGGTTTTCTTTTGTCTGATCTTTACCTTGTTCATTTGCTATCTTTTTTTTTTTTTTTTTTTTGTTTTAATTAAGCAATTTTTTACTTTTA
>VYXH01002695.1:82856-107605 GCA_013397275.1 Burhinus bistriatus
TTTTTTTGGTTGAACTAATGCAATTTTTACTGATTAATTTCTTGCCCCTCCATCAGAAATATGAAACATCTCTTTAAAGCATCTTTCAAAAAGCCCTCAATCTTCATACCCACCGTATGAAGTATTTGTCCTTGGATACATTTGAACTCCTAACAGGAATAAAGGGATAGCTAGTCTTTGTATAGTATTATTTAAATTATTATTTAGCTATCTTACCTTTATAACATGTCATTTAAATTTTATGCTTGTGTATAAGGTAAATAGTTTTCAAATGTACTGAATGCTTTGCTTACATAGAAATAAACTCATTATTCTTAAATGATTGTCTTGTGCTGCTACACTTTCCCATTATCTGAATTTTAGACCTGAAAACAACCATATTTAATATTGGGAGCATTAAACCAAACTAATCACATTGGTTGAAAAGGCATAGTGATTATCTTTATCAGTTTCACAAAACAGATGTCAAGTTTAATCATTCTCTTTGCAACAAAAGTTTATTCAGTTATTCAAACTCAGTAACATTTTGATGTGATTGTTTTGAATCTTAGAAATTAAGAGGAAACTTCCTGATCAGCTGTGTGGGTAATGAGATCTGGTGTTTACTTGAAAGAAAGAAAATAATTTCTATATGATAACCACTTTGTTAGAGAAAGGGAGGAGGAAAATGCAGTTGAAATCTCTTTACAGAGTACCAAAAAATGGTATACCTATTAGTTCAGCTTCAGTGAAGCAATGAATATGTTCTGTGAAATTTTTGCAGAAATTTGCCTGCTCATCATGGAATTCTTGGGTTTCTTTTCCTACACCTCACCCTGATTTTCAGCTTCTGCTATTCCTGGTACAGCTGCCGCCAGGAAGGCACCAGAAGCAACTCAATTTTGTGGATCTTCAATTCATTTATTTAGGTTGTGAGAAGAAGATGTTGTTCGCTGTGGTGGCTTCAGATTTTGAGTAGTTTAGGTTTTCTTCTAGCTTCATCACAATCCCTATTTGAGCATGAAAAGTTGGAATTACGGAGTGCTACCTACCTCTTCACTTGGATTGGTCTGAGTTTTGCTGGTCTCATCCTGTGTTTCTGCTGGACATGTTACTCTCATTCTATTCAGTGTTGTTATACACATTAAAACATCTCTCTTAATAGAATCTCTTATGATGTTTCTTTGTGTGCAATTATAATTTGATGCCTTTAACATTCTTGGTTCATTATTGTTTTCTTCCGTGCAATAAAGGCAATTGTTTTTCCCTAGAGTCTGCTGCAAGGGTTCTCGTGGAGTAGCTAAGGAGATATCCATGTTTGTTATATTGTTAAAATGTGTGTTTCCTGAGGTGTAGCTGTTAAAATAACAGACATTAGTGTTGGAGTTGACTAGAGAACGGCAATTCAATTGAGGCAATGTCTAAGATATTTGAATCGGAAATAAACCCCAAATATTTAGAGTGTTTACAAAAATTGAATGGCACTGAAATGTCTCCTTTCAAGGCAGGAGGCTTAGGTTTTATGTAAATATCACATTGATATTTTTTAAAAAGATTTTAGAAGGTGAAGGCACTTTTTTAACAGTATGACAGACTTATTTGGTTACATCTCTGACTTGAAGTATTTAGACCAAGGTTCAGATCCCTGTGTTGCTTGATGCTGCAGGTTTTTGCTATGCCCGTGTCAGTGCTATGGCTAGCTGCTGTGAAAGGGGAGGATCCTGAGCCTTTCCTCCTCGGTCTGTATCTAGCCACTTGCTTCCAGTCCCTGGACTTGGACAGGTCTGGTGCACAGTGAGCCCATTTGGACAACTCAACTGCCAGGAAATTTCATTTCCATTTTTTCTCCAGGATTAATCTTCTGCTAATATAATGCTAATGAGGGGAACGTGTGTCTGAGGAACACAATGTGAAACCTCATCCTAGTCACAATGATGTATCTATGATGAAAAATAGCATTCTGAATTAGATGGAGGAAAAACTTGATTACCAGTTTGTCGTGTTTGAAGTCAGGACTTTCCCTTTCGTACAGTAGCATCAGCATCCTTCATTTATTTCATCTTGCCAAAAATGATCTCACCAATACAATTCAGTAGATGTTGAGTGCTTACTGGTTGGTGATGCATTACCTTTATTTAAATATTTTAGCTCAAATATAAAATATTCATCCTTGCGAGGTTTTAAATATGGTTATTCTAGTCCTGGATGATATTTAATTCCATTGTATAGCTGCAGCATTTCCTAATATGTTCCTTTTGTATTTAATATGTGGGGTTTTTAGTAAAACATGTGGAATTTATGCCCTAACCCTTGGGTAGTATGTGTTAGAATCAATTCATGGAGATTTGGGATTTCCTGGAATGAATCTTGTTTCGAGGACTAGACCTTACATTACTGCTTTCAGTTGTGAATTGCTTTAAAAGTCAACATTAGCATGCAATAAGGTTTAATGGTTGAAGTAGAAAATTTGTCTTGAGTACAAACTCCAATTATGAATTTTACAACTGTCATTTATTTGTTATATTGATGCATTTCCCCTCAAGATGTATCATTGCAGGAATTTGGGTAACTTCACGTACAAAAGAGTTGCAGTGGCACAAGTAGTAGGGCGAGTTGACTAAATGTGAATGAGCACTGGGACTTGTTTAGCTGTTGAAGGATGTGGATGCGAAACCATATTCTTAACTTGTTGTATCTGTATTGTTTGCATTTGAGTAGTGTGTATACAAAACAAATGGGGAACAGAAGGAAAGAAAGGCACAGTATATGTGTCCACACTTTAGATTAGCTTTGAGAGTTGTGGGTTTTGAGGTTTCGGGTTTTCTTGTTTTTCCCCTTTCTTGAGCAATCAGGTGTTAGATTGCATGGCCTTGTGAATGGAAATTCAGTTTTCATACAAAGCCTTTATATGAAAGGATGGAAGATATTACTTTTGGTATGCTCTTGTACCAACCCAAGATTCTGTTCATGTTCAGCGTTTCCATTCCTCCACTCTCAAACTTCAAATTGTAATCGATCACTGTTTCCGTTAACTAATTCCCTGCCTTTGGTTATGTTTGTATCCACACGGCATGGCTCAGTAAGATCATCAGTTGCCCAAAATACAAACACTTGGCGAGTGCAGTCTTGTGTGTTTTCTGGGGCTTCCCTGTTGAGATCATTACGCAGCATGAGTTAAATATTCTTCCAGGTGCCTGGGAAATGTTCAAATCCCAGAGCAGAACATTCCACAGGCTATGAAATCTCTATGCACTCACTGAGCTCTCTATGCATATGAATATGCAGCTTAAAAATGATGCTTTGTACAAACATGCAAATGGGATTAATGGCTGTGGTTCATTACTGGCTATTGATTGAGATTAGACATCACTGGACAACCATTTCGGGTTCATAATGGATTTGAAATGACTGATCCACAACTTCGCATTTCAGAGGAACTGTGACACAGGATTATCAATGTTAATATAGGTCATAAATCTGTTCTGTACATGGAAGTCATGTATCTGAACTCCTTCCAAACTACATTTTTCCCTACTTCACCAGCTCTTCATTAAAATTTGAGGGTTTGGAATCACTCCAGTGGAGGAAAAACAACACATGCTGGATAGGATGAGTGTTGAGATTAAGCATCACACATTATTAACACACTATTTAATGTATGTTATGGATGTTGATTGGTACTATGCATGATTTTATATGAGCTAAATACACTAATTTACATTAAAAATATAAAAGTGTATAGGGAGAGTTTAACTTAAGTTGTCATTGTTTGACAGACAGTATTGGAATGGTATAGAATAGGTACCATTTCTGGAAAATATGGTAGCTTTGCAATGTTTATTCATTATATTTAATTTCAGGCAAAATAATTATGCCTCATGAAGTTAATGAAGGAAGAATTACTTGGCAATATCCTAAAGTAAGATCACATGACTGGACCCAGAAATTGTGTTTGCCTTCAGCATAAGCAGCCTTCATAACTGTTGGAGATCTCACTAGTTAGGCTACTACAAGCTCCCTGCTTCAAACAGGATGCCCAAATGCTCCTACCCCTTGGTAAATAAATGTAGAATTTTGGTGTGGAACACTGGCAGAAAGCTTCTAGAAGGGACTCTTTTTTTTGAATTTTTAAAGAAAGTGAGTAGTTTGGTTAAAAAGGTAATTATTCATTGGTCTGTAAATCTTGCATAGACCCCTGCATTGTCTAGTACCTGCTGTCCTGCTGACATGCGTTTTGCTACATCTAATCTCCAAGTATTGTAACTAGTTTATCTTTTGTCTTTTCATTTTTATTCCTCACATGGCATACTTCCAAAGCCTCCTAAAAGGCAATTTTGCATGTACTAAAAACTGCCTTCTACCAGGTGCCCAAATTATTTTAAAATCTCATTTAACCACTTTTAATTACATGACATTGAAAGACAGCTGATGAACTTTTTATACTTTAAAAAGACTAGCCTGTAGTGAATGGTAACACTCAATATTTTTGCGAGGGTACTAAGCCTATCTTAGCAAACTAATGGATTTGAATGTAGCAGGCCTGACTGTGGTCTCTATAGATTGTAACCTGAATTGGAGCAATCTGCTACATTGTGGACATAACAAAAAAAAATCATCATAACGATCCAGAATGCAGAACCACAGACTGTGTTTAGAGCAGGCCAAAACCTTGAAATGAAGGCATAATTCTGCACTGAGACAGAGACAAGCTGGTAAGAGCGGAGGGAGAGGCGCCAAGTGAAACAGGATTTTTCTGTGCATGTGTGGCTAGATATGCCAGCTTCTGTCATCAGTACTCAGTTCAGATAGGGAAAATGCTTTAAAATATGGAGGACTTGTTAGGTTGAAACTTTTATATATAAATGATTTGAATTCATTGTCTGAACATTCATATATACCGTACTAGGACTCTTTTTGGTAGTAGGAGCATGTTACATTTAAATTATCGCAGATGTGAAATTGTCACTTTTGAAGTATAATGTAGCCTCAAGAAAATTTTAATAAAGAAGGTGAACTTCATTAAAACAAAAAATTACTACTTTTATGATGCCTAGTCCCAGCATCTGTCTTATCTAGAAGCAGTGACAAGTGGTGTTATGCCAAAAGATTGCTTTATTTTTTTTCCCTTGATGTCACACACAGCTGTCAGCCAGGTAGAATGGCAGAGGGAAACAGTTACCTGTCTCGGGTCAATATATAAGCATGAAATATGATAAAAAGATCAAGCAATTAGGTAATGTAGAATGAAAAATTACCTTGAGTTTTGCACTTGACATACTATGTATTGACAGTTTTCTGAAGATTTTCAACCAATAGCCTCATGCCACAGGTTTTTGCAGGATGATTGCATTTTTATTCTCAGACAAAAAGCCATGTACCTATATACTGTTCACCATCTGATGGTTACTGCCGTGCTTCCTGGCTTTGAAACCTCTTCATTGGTTTATAGAATGTCAGTTTATGATTGGTTTTGCATTTTTGAAATTTGATTCTTTTTTTTTCCTCAGCTTTGATGATAAATGAGGAAAAGGTATTTTTGTATTTCTACTGCAGAATATTCTGGCATTCACCTTCTCTATAAATGACATTTTATGTCTATTAATAAAACAGGAGTAAAATTGGGATTAAGATTATTCTGAAGAATGAAACATATTACAATTACTACATAAAATGTGTCTTAGACACATAGTCCATGAGGATAATGAAAGCAACACCCAAAACAAACCATAGATATCAGAAAACCTAGTGGTTTTAATAAGAAGTGTCACTGTAAATAATTAATGTGACTCAGAGTTTCAGTAACAAAAAAGGTGAACTATATCTCAAGTCTGTTTCAAGGTTACAAAATCTATTAGAAACAAAATCTTTGCTGCTGAAGTGTTTTGTTTAAATACAGAATAAGAATACAAGTATGGTTGCACATGCCAAATTCTTCTGGACGATCATCCTGTCCCCAACAGTGAGTACCAGGAGATGCCTAGGAATGGATAAGAACAGGAAAGGCATTTATGAGGTTTTGTTTTAGTACCTTCCTGTACTCATTATTTCAAAGGTTCTTGAGCCAGATGCAGTTTACAGGTAATCCTTGATGTATTCCTCTTCCAGGACTTTGCCCCATCTTGCTTTGCACCCACAAAGAGTTGGATCCACATCATCCTTTATCAAGGAACTGTGCAAGTCTCCTGGTGTGGAAAAAATCACCTGTTGTCTTTTCAATATTTTTTATGGGAACTTTTAAAATATCATGTTGACCCCAACCTTTTTTAAATTCAGCCCAATTTTCACCTTCTCTGGTGAGAAGAAAATGAGGGGCTATGACAAAAACACATCACGGCAAAGTAAGACAATAAAGAAGAGTTCTGATGACCGCACAGCTGAACTAATGTTTGGTATTTTCATCCCTTACGTTGTTTTTTAGTATCAAATAGGAAAGAGAGTGTTTAAATACAGTTCTCATAACCAAAGGTGGGACCCCATTGGTAGGTATATACTTTCCTAAGTGTAACTGTCTGGATCACTGTTTGTAACCTTGTTTCCAAGGAAAATGAAGCTTACAAGGATGTACTCGCCCCCTTTCCTATGTTGCTTCTGCGCACGTTCCTTACACTCTCTCCCATACTCCCTAGTAACTTTTAACCTGCAGGCTAATTCTGGCAAAACTTGGAAGACAGAAGTCTAAAGGATCAATCCATTACAGAACCACAGAATCACAGGGGTTGGAAGGGACCTCTGGAGATCTAGTCCAACCCCCCTGCCAGAGCAGGGACACCTAGAGCAGGTTGCACAGGACGGTGTCCAGGTGGGTTTTGAATGTCTCCAGAGTCGGAGACTCCACCACCCCTCTGGGCAGCCTGTTCCAGTGCTCTGCCACCCTCAAAGTAAAGAAGTTCCTCCTCGTGTTTAGATGGAACTTCCTATGTTCAAGTCTGTGCCCATTACCTCTTGTCCTATCACTGGGCACCACTGCAAAAACACTGGTGCCATCCTCCCGGCACCCTCTCTTTAAGTATTTATAAGCATTGATNGTTGCTGGTGGTATACTCTATCCTTCATCCAGGTCGTTGTTGAGCAGGACTGGACCCAGTACTGACCCCTGGGGAACACCACTTGTCACAGACCTCCAACTAGACTCTGTGCCACCAATCACAACCCTCTGAGCTCTATCTGCCAGCCAGTTTTCAATCCACCCCACTGTCCATTCATCCAACCCACACTTCCTAAGCTTGCCTATGAGGATGGTGTGGGAGACAGTGTCAAGAGCCTTGCTGAAGTCAAGGTAGACAACATCCACTGCCCTCCCCTCATCTATCTGTCCAGTCATGCCATTGTAGAAGGCTATCAAATTAGTCAGACATGACTTTCCCTTGGTGAATCCATGTTGGCTACTTCTGGTAACCTTCTTTTGCTCTAGATACTTTGAGATGATGCCCAGAACAAGCTGTTCCATTATCTTTCCAGGGATGGAGGTGAGGCTGACTGGCCTGTAGTTTCCCAGGTCTTCCTTCTTGCCCTTTTTGAAGACTGGAGTGACATTGGCTTTCCTCCAGTCTTCAGGCACCTCGCTTGTTCTCCAGGACCTTTCAAAGATGATGGAGAGCGGTCCAGCAATGACTTTTGCCAGCTCCCTCAGCACTCGCAGGTGCATCCCATCAGGACCCATGGACTTGTGGATATCCAGTTTACTTAACTGATCTCTAACTTGATCCTCCTCAACCAAGGGAAAGTTCTCAATTCCTGAGATATTTATTTAATCAACAGCTAAGATGATGGGGTGAAGAGGCAAAAGATAATCCCATACGCCTTTGGGCTTCATTAGGTCTGTTTTTCATGGAATAACTCAGTTTTTCCAGACATTTTCTTTCTTTATCTTTTCTCTTTGGCTTAACATAAAATGTCAGCAAAATTAAAGAAATCTTTAGCAGTATTTGCAGTTCTTTCCTTGGGCTTGCTGTGCTTAGGGTCTACCTGCACTGATACTGCAAATAGTATTGTAGCTTTTAGAACTTTGCTTTAGAATAATTGCATGAATAGAGGTAAATAAAAGAGACATCATTTTTCCAATTAAGCAATCAGAATACTGATTGGAAGGTGTTTTTTTCAATTGCCATGGTAAAAGACTGTTAATCCTTAAATGTTTTAGACTGTATGTTTAAAATTTGTTGCTTAGTTGCTGATGCTTATGTTGTACAGTAAGTTCCAGTCACATGCCACCTGTTGCTGCAGCTCTTTTAGGACACAAAACTGTAACACAAGTTGCATTTGGTTTAGTGTGTTGCTTTGTGAACCATTATTTGGTTATTTGCCTTTTGATTTAGACTGTAAGTGTCTCAGGAAAGGGGATGTATCTTAGTTTGTCTGCAGAACACCAGACATGTCCACAGCGCTATGTAAATAATACATACAAATGCTAGAGAAGTCTGCCTTACTATTGTTTACCAAATAAACTATAGAGCAAGATGTTCTCTGTCTCCCCCAGTATTCAGAATAAAGTTGACCAAGAATGCTTAGTGGTTATGAAGAGGTGCTGCTCCAGTCACTGATATGAGAGGCAAAAAGAGGGATGTTCTAGGCAGCTAGATCTAATGATACAAATGGCTTTATCATTTATTTTGGCTGATGCAAAATGACAATCCTTGTAAATTTTGAAGGATGGGATCTGTGTTCATGCTTGGCAGGTGGTGTGAAGCAAAATAACTTGCTAGCTCTACATTCCACACTATCTTCAGAGGTAACCTGAGTAATCCCCCTGCAGTAGCTCGAAGTTCAGATCTAAGTCCATTGTCCAGAAAGATTTCAATGAGGTGCAATATTTGAAGCTGCTTTGACTGTTGATATTATGTTTGCTATATTTACAGGGCAACTCTATCAGTGTAGCTATTGCCTCCATTTGACTGATGTTCCAGAAAGGTAATCAGTCACCTGAAATGTTGTAGAATAACTCTGTGCCAAAGGCTCGTTTTGTTGCTGAATATGACCCTTAATTATTGATATGTCTACAACTCAGTAAGTATTAATGGACAGGCACCTTTTAGTGAGAACAGCAAAGCTGGAAGAAGGAGGAATATATAATGAAAGGAAATGTGTGTGTTTAGAATATTGAGGAGGAAAGATTTGTTAAGGCTTGAGAAGGTAATGCTCCATCTGCTTTTGTGGAATGCAGCGTTAACATTTCCAAAGTTTTTTTTCAGTGTAATTGTTTCTGGAAGGGCAGGTTTGTAGCATCAATTAGGAATACCTGAAATCAGTTGAAAGGTAGAACTATATGCGTATTTAGTATTAAGAAAAAAGATTTATCTGTAGATACAATGCAGGGGTTACATGTGTTGTAGACGTTCCATTGCATAGAAATTTTGAAAGGTTTTTTTTTACACAAATACTTTGTTCTAAACTATACAGGCATATTTCATCCCTTACAGTGCTTTGGTCTGCTGGAAAGTCTAAACAGAAAACCCCCAAAACAGATGAAGCAAGGCCATACAAACCCAACTGATCAGGTCCATAAATCACTGTACACGAATGTACGGCTACTTTCTTTAAAAAAAATTACTAGCACCGAACTTCTAAAAGTTGGCAAAGTTATTTGCATATATGTGAATGTTTTTCAAGTGACAGAAGATAGGAATTATATTCTTGTATAGAGCAATAGTGCAGTAAAAAAATGTTGCAGCTGTGGGTAACAAAATATTTTCTGAGAATTTGGGGTGTTTCTTTTATCTCCCAGGATCAAAAAATGCTGCAAATTGGAAAAAGTATGTCATTATTGATGAGCTATTAAGTAGATAGGATTTTTTTCTAAAAACAGCCTTTTGATTTGGATGCCTGACTTGGTTTGACATAGTACTTTGTTTTCGTAATATGTGTGTCTGGTTTGAGTACTAGTGTGTGGTGAAGGTGTCATGACCACAAAGTGCAGGCCTCAGTGCTAAAACAGCTCTGAAAGCCATCGTTCCTATAAGCAGCAGTTTGTGCTTCCCAGAAAGGCTGATAGGAAGTTAATATGTGTATACTTGCAGATCCTTAATTGATGCAAGTCCCCTTTCTTCAGTGAAGTAATGCTTTTGTATGCCCAGGGAAAACTAGGGAGCTTGTGTTTCAGGGGACTGGGGCACTGGGCCCCTCTATAACTAAGTATTTTTGCCCTTAATTCCACTGTCTGTCCCTCAAAACTTTTCCTCCACAAGCTACGCTTTTGTTTTCAATCTCTGCTTTTTTCTCCTTTGATCTGTAAGTAGGGCTAAACCTCATTTGTAACTCTTTCCCTTGCCACAGATTGCCAAATTGAATCCATCTGAACTACCTTCCCGCTCTTATCTGTTTTCTGAAAGATTTTCATCACTATCTGGATGGTGTATTCTTAAAATTCAGCCCAAGGAACCAGTTCTTCATGTAGCATTTTTGGGATCATATATTAAAAAATACATAAGCAATAAATCTCTTTGTATGATTCACAACTGTGGCAGCACATACTACCCTCTGAATCAATTACAGATTTCATCAGTCCCACTTTATACCTGCTTCTGAATTTGTTTTAAAATAGCTCTTATTTCATAAATCCGTAAGGGGTATGATAATTTGTCATTTCGCTAATTTTATCTGTCTCCAGAAGTGAGATCCAGCTTGAGTTATTAAAAGTACAAGTGTTTCATTAATAAAAGCATATTATTCCTAGCAGCCTGACAAAATCAGGGTCTCCTCCGAACCCTTACTTAGGCTTCAAGACTTTATGCTTTGGTATATGTGAAAAAAGCTTCAGAATTATTCCTGTGCAGTGTTAAAATTTTTGAGAGATCAGTCACTCAAAGCTTTGTCTTAGGCATGGAGGTGTATCCACCTTAATGAGGATTATAATGGTATTTTCACAAAAAATAGCAATCTAAAGCTTAAGTGTTAAAAATAGTCATAAGTTTAGGTAGGTGATATTTCATAATGGCAAGTTCCCCCTTAAGATCTATCAGGTAAATGATGCATATATTTCAAGCTGTCTTAGTAGGTACTTTTACAGAACAATCTGGTGGACATCTACTGGAAAAGGAGAAAAAGAAGAATATAAAAAAAGTTTGACACCCTTCCCCCCAGATCTTTTTTGATTTTCTTTTTTTACACTGTAACAATGAACTAAATATCTCTAAGTATATTCTTAGGATGAAGTTTTACAGTAGTGCTTGGTATCAACCCTTGAGCTGTTTTCAGTTCCCACAGTTTTATATCCAGAGATTTGGAAGAAGGATTTCTACTGCCTGTGATAGCACATTTTCCATTATTCAAATAAAAGCAGAGTTTATTGGATCCTAAAGGCAAGATCTTGTTGATGTCGGTGAGATAACAGCAGAAATTGGTCTAAAAACCCAAGTTTAAAATATTTTTGGCCTGCATTTTCATGTATTATCCCCAAACATTTTTCCTCTGTTTTTTTTAGTAAACAAAATAGAAAACCTCTATTATTTCTGGTATAATTTGGGAAGGCTGCATTAACTTTTTCAGTATTTTGAAGAGTTTGAGATGAGGGACTGTAGATCAGTTATCTAACTTTTATACTGGGAAGGCTGGTAGAAATTATATTAAGACCCAAAACTACAGGATCCATGGTTACATTTGTTATAGTGAAGCATTAGTAGTTGTCAGTGTGACTTTGGAAATTACATCTCAGAAATCTGTCAGAGTTCTCTGAAGGGCTTGCTGAGCATTTGATCAAGGGAGATCCGTAAATTTGTTATACTTGGATTTTCGCTAAATACTTCTTCAGGGCATTTGACGAAAACTCTCAAAGAAGCAAAACTGTCCTAAATGAAAAGGAAATTTATGTTGTGGATATAAAAACTGGTGAAATGGTAGGAATAAAAAGTCACTTTCAGAATGAAGAAACTAGTATTTAAGTCCCATAGGGCTCTGTGCTGGGACCTACATTATTAAGATTATTTTTGTTATTATTATTGGGGAAGATAATGAGGTGGATGAGTTTGCTGATCGTAATAATTAGTCAGGGCAGTAAAAATGAAGATTGAGTGTGACGAATTACAGGAAAGGAATTCCAGTCGCAACAGTTGACTCGACAGTGAAGTGGCAGATGAAAGTCAGTGCAGATGAATGTAAAAAGTAATGCACATTAGAAAAAATGGTCCTAATTATGCATAGATAATAATGGGTATAAACAAGTTGTTAGTGCTCAGGAATGAAATCTTGGAGCCATTGTGGTCAGTTTTCTGAAAATCTCTGTATAGTAGTGCTAAAAATGCTAATCAAATGAAAAGAATACAGAATAAACCAGAAAACACTACTATGCCACTGTATACCTCCGTTGG
The DNA here is from genome assembly GCA_013397275.1 of Burhinus bistriatus. Classification (NCBI taxonomy): domain Eukaryota; kingdom Metazoa; phylum Chordata; class Aves; order Charadriiformes; family Burhinidae; genus Burhinus; species Burhinus bistriatus. Next base: position 95,135 of record VYXH01002695.1, read on the forward strand.
TACCTGTTTCTTCAGTGCTCATGCTCCAGCTCAAAAGATGCTCAGAAAGATGGTAAATGTGATCAAAGAGATGGAATGATGTCTGTATGAGGAATGAGTCAATAGAATAGGAGTCTTGAGCTTTGCCGGTAAAATATGATATAATAGTGAAACTATAATATCACAGTTGGTTCAGAGAAGGTAAATGTGTAGTCAGTGTTTACTTTTAATCACAGCATTAGAATTAGAAGCACCAAATGAAATGAAGCAAGGTATTTAAGACCTCAAAGTAGTTTTTCACACAATGTATAATTAAATTTTGGAATTCATTGACACAAGAGATTGTGGGTGCCAAAGGTTTGCATATGTTAAAAAATTAATTAGTCATGGAAAAAAAACTCCATGGATGCTTGTTAAGTACAAAAATCTGTCTCAAACCCTGAACCACAGGCTAGGTCTTGGAGAGTTTAGTAGGAAAATCACTCTACATACTGTTTCTTCTTACTCTCTTTTTATTAAGAAACCCCTACTAGTTGTTGTATAACATGTTACTGAACATGTATGTCTATACTTAAATTAAATAGAACTATACTAGTTTATATCTGAAGATTTGGCCACAAAGTCTGAGTTAACTCTGTATTTTTCATTTATGTAACATATCAATGACCCCTAGAGATAGTGAATGTGTTAAAGTGTTTATATTGAGTCAGAAGAGACAAAATTGTGATGCCTAAATAATAACTTATATGTAGAAAATGGTGTGGATTTGGGAAATGAGAAAATATTCTTCCCTGAAGCTCTTTTATTCTATTTTGAAAGCAGTTCTCAGGGCTTAAGTTATTTTACTGATAAACTCATAAATAGACTACAAAAAGTAAGAATGTAATTTTTGGAACCCATATTTACTTTCCCATGGAAGATAGCTGCCTGATATCTCCTTTTCTTTTTTTTTGATAGTGTATTTAATACATGACCACTTCATCTATGATATGTCGAAAAACTGTGTAAAGTAAAAATATGAATTTTTTCAAACATAACTTTTTTTCATATACATGTTAATGTAAAATCAACAATTGCTACTTAACCTGTCTTTCTAAACATAGTTAAATTATTTTGCTGTGTACTTTGAAAAATCTTCACCTATATCCTTGCTAGAAACTACTCATTATTTTTATTCCTTGTAACAGTGGCACCCAGCTGGTCACTTCAAGTGGGGATACAACAGTGCAGATATGGAACTTTTCAAAATGTGAATGCATTCTGACTTTAGAAGGACGTGCCCACGCTGTATGGGACTGCTCATGGCATTCGTGTGGTGATTTCGTGGCTGTTGCCTCCATGGACAACACAAGTGAAATATAAGATGTTAACAGGTACAGAGTTATTGGAGATTCTTTACTAGCTGATTGATAGCTTTACTTAATAACCAGTGGTTTATGTTTTAGCCCAGTGAGAGACAGATGTCTAGCATCAGTTTGTGGTCTTCACTTTATGCACATAGACAAATTAAAGGAAGTGGTGCGAAAAACAGGATTTGATATGATTTACTAGGTAAAGGCTTTACTAAGTAGGGACCTAGGAAGGACTTAATTTAAGATAGTGCCAAAACCAAGTATTTTTATTCTGTGGTGGGGTTTTGGTTTTTTTTTTGTTTGTTTGTTTGGGGTTTGGTTTTTTTGGTTGTGGTTTTTTTTTTGTTTTGTTTTGTTTTTTTTTTTAATCAGAGTTTTCTGGAACTTCAATGTGTAATTTAAATAAGTAACTGAACAAAAACTTAAGTAAGTTTTCTGTATAGTATTTCTAGCTCATGAGTTTCCAACACACTTTAAGGTTGGAGAAGTGGGCCCTGCGATTGAGACCTAGAGACCTATTTGGGAGCATGCTTGGTGAAGTAGGAGTGTTGAGAGGTTTTGTTGCAAAAGTGAGGTACTTCTCCGATAGGCATGTATGAGTTTAGATTTTTCAAAATGTAATTCAGCCAGATTTTTTGAGAGCTAATTATAACTCTGATAGTATCAGATTTTCAGTCTTGCTTTCAAATGGTGAATTGAGGAAGCATTAAATAATAATAAAAACATTGTTTTCCAAATGGGATAAGCAGTGTATCTTTTCATGAAATGTTCAGAATTCATTTGGCTAAGCTGAGAGCAGCTACTTAAAAGCTTGAAACAAATTTTTATAAAATCATAGACAAAGCAGTTAAAGTTTGGCAAAGTTCAAAACAACCAAGAAGGGTGTTTTATAACAGAAATTGTCAGCCAGTTCTGATAACAGATTATGCTTCCACCATTACTATCAGTGATAAGAATTATTGGTCGATGTTTTGCTTATAAATGAAAACACTGGAAATCTATTGTATTGTTGCCTCTTTTCTTAACTTGTTGTAGAATTTTAATACTTTGATCATCTATTATGGCATATTCATGACCTTTAAGAAATACTACTAAGAATAGCTTTGATTTTATGTCAGAATGGTTTTGAATTTGCATAGACAAAGGTTTTGTTTAGACACCTTAAAATATCTTCTCCACCGAGAAAACTTTTGTAGTCAGACGAATCAAAGCAAATCTTCATCACCAACTCATGCCTCCCACTCACACTCATTACCAACTCTTATTTCTACCTTCAATGTATCTGATGTGCATTTTGCAATTGAAAATAAGAGAATAAGGAGCACAGCCATGATGTGAAAGGCTAGTTATCAGCATATAATTACTGAAACCTTAAGTCATGCAAAAATCTCAGTGGCTAAAGGGAGCAGGAGTTGGCACAAAAATGTGGTGTAATATGCTTAAAATAGGAGAATTCAGCATACAAAATAAAAAAGCCTCGCTTGGAGACCTCACTGGTGGTCTTCCCAGTCTGTTCACAATAAAAGCCCATGTGTGCATTTACTTTACATTAGCTAAGTCCAAAAGACAATTGAGTTCTATTTAGCTAGTCTGTTTAGATGTAAGACATGCTGTAGAAGTGTATGTGGTGTATGCACTTAGTGTAAAATGAGTATGGCGGAAAAATTAGATGCTCTTGAAGAGCTTCTGTAAAAAGGGATTTGATGACAAGACATGGCTGTTTCAAGCTTAAGACATCCCACCTAAAGACCTAACTGTGCAGAGCAGTGAGCTGCAGTTGATCCTTATGCCCATGTCAACTAGTTCAAGTGAAAAATCAACTCATGCAGAAGATATGGCAAGATGTGGAAATAAGGGAAAGCTATTGACAGATTAATCAGGCTGGTAGTTTCCAACGTGGATTGTTAATTTGGTGATGCTTATATACAGAAATGCTATACAAAAGAACATGCAGTGTATTTTGGCTTGGCAGTACTAATTGCCAAGCTAACTGGTTGAGTTTGGCAACAGTAATCCTAGGCATTTCCCAGAGAGTCACCTGTAAATTTGTTATGTGCCTGGAGTTCTCTGATATGAATGAAGCCAGCTGTACTAGGTACTATATAAATATGTAATCTCCTTCAGACTCTACAGTGTGGGTGTGTGCAACAAAACAGGAAGGTGAAGCAGGCTTTTCACAAGGGTTTTCAATGCTTAGAAAGTTTTTTCTTCCAGTCCTCACAGAATACGTGCTTATCTAGTTGTCATCTTTAGAATTCTCCTTCTCCAGGTGTCTGCCAGTTGGCACAAGTTCTGAACAGGGGACAGAGCACAAGACAACATACTTGTGGTCGGATAATAATCAGTGATCACAGTTATTCTGCTTAGTCTAGTGATTTATTCTTTCCACTAATAAGAAATTAACATTTTATAAATGAGAGCTCTCTTTCTTCCTTAATATTACATATTTGGATGGATGCCTGCTTTCAAATTGAATGGTCCTGGAAAGCAGCATATTGTAGGGGGGGGAAGAGTGCAAGATGAATATCAAAGCTGTCACTGCCACCTTTCTAAAAGAGACGTTGTAAATAAATGCTACAAATAGAAACACATACATTTCTGTAATGGGTAGCAGTCATCTTTTTATTTCCAGACTTCAAAAAGCTGCTTTTATATATTAGAAACATACTTTTTTATGTCTAAACATACCTTTCGAAATATCTACAACAGAGTTCTCTGTGGTTGAAAACTTTGTATGAAGAAAGCGGGAGGCTGTTTGCTGTCTTTTAGCACCAAAACCCAAGGGACAACTTTTACAATCATGAAATCCATTATTGGATTCCAAAGAATGCGAGTCGCAACATCTCTTAAATAGGAAAAGGTTGCCAACAGTTTTAATAAATTATGTAATTCTATGCCAATGGTAAGAAAACTCATCCTGCTAATTGTTTGAATTTTGTTTTATTGGAAGGTGAAACTACTGCTGAATTTAATTTTTTTTTTTTTTGTAATGAATATTATTGACAAGCATTTTTCTTTTGTGTATGTTGGAAGTTTCTATCATGTATCTAGCCACAAATGTCATTCCTACTAGGAGGATAATGTGAGGTAGCTTTGTAGTTAACAATGTTCTTTTCCTTCACAACTTCTGTGCCTTCTATTTAAAGATATGATCTGAGTTTAAAAACCAAAACAGAAAACAAACAAACAAAAATCCAAGCACCTTCTTCTTCCCTGAAGACACAAACACATGCTGAGATGCAAACACGATCCAAGTTACTGAGGGATTTGAGGGAGTCTAAGTTCTGGTATTGGAACTTCTTGATGCTTTCTGCTGGGAGAATTGACTGCTTTTAAAGGAANTGCCATGATTAGAAAAATAATAAAAAAACCTAACAGCAAAACACAGACATACCTGCTATCTTCAAGGTTACCCCATCTTCTCAATGATTATAGAAAGCAACTGGAACCTGAACTGGGGGAAGAAAGGAAGAGGCTTATAATTTGTGAACAGGTTTTTATTCAGCAGCATAGCTCAGATTGAAAATGTATAGCCAGTCATGTTAATAGCTTGGCAAGCAGTTCCAGGATTGTTTTCTCAGACCATAAATTCAGGACTGTCAAAGTCATTTTGGCAGGATTAATTTCAATTATCCAACTGTAAATATCGTCAGAGATTTACAGCCTGATCTCTGATATGCAAATCAAACTGAACATCATATATCTCATGTAAACACAGGCTGTTATTTGGTTTTGCAAACATATGCTGTAGACTGTATGTTAAATGCAATCATTGTTATTTATGCTTTAAGCTTGAGAAAGTATTTTCACCAAAGTCAGAACGTTCTGATTTTTTTTTTCTCCAGTTTATCCATTATATAGTCATTGGACCAGTACTTCATTTTTCTCGGATTTGTTTCAGTAGTGAAGAAAATTAGCAGCATTAGGCCACAGAGAAATGCAATTCCGTACTGTCCTGAAGCAGACCTCTGGGTGAATAAATGTTTGCAAGTTGGAGCCATTGCTGCTTTCTGTTTGCTGGTTTTTAACCCATCACTCATTTGTTTTTGGTTTCATTTAACACAGTAACTTTTGTCTAGTTCCTTGAAATTTCTCCCATAATCAAAATTCTATTGTAAAATTCTGAAAAGTGTAATTGTTTACCTCAATCCTCAGTCATTACTAGTATCCTTTGGTGCATTTGTTCAGGTGCAAATTGAAAAAGTAACTAATCTATCATGATCACTGTTAATTATCCTGTACAACCACTAATATAGTATCTTGTTACTAAGGTATTAATATATTCTTTTACTTATTTCCAAATACATGCAAAAATAATTGTTGACACCTTTTGTTTTTCTACAACAAGACTAGGAATTTTCACTTCTTCACCTCGTGTCAGATGTATGTGACATAAATTAATTCCTAGTTTATTTAAATAATTCCTTCTTTTGTTCTTTTTTTTGCTTTAGTCTCGAATAAATGTTAACATTGCTTGAATTGCCAAGTTGGCTGGTCAAACTAGTTGCTTTGTACCATTAGAGCAATGTGAAAAGGCACAGAGTTTAGCCTAACTTCTCCTGGCATCTTTTACATTCATACTCTGTTTCTTTTTCTTTTTTTCCCTTAGGCAATGGACAGCTTTTAAATGAAACATTTACTATCAGATTTGTAGATATTTTTTACCACACCAAATGTATCCCTATCGGGACTCTATAAAATCTCCTTTGAAGAAACTCATAAAGATTGTCTAGTTTCAAAACGGAGCCATGCTTTCACATTTTGAATCAGAATGAGGGAGCGTAACCGGTCCTTGTCAAAATATCCCTTTCCAGATGACACTTACCTGACTTGCTTTTCAGTGGGACAGAGGCCACAAGCTCTTCTGGCCAGATACCATGCTTAATTGATTCCAGTAAAAGTGAAGCTAATCTATTTTCAGAAAAGACAAATGTCCTCTAGGAAATTAGAAGGCAGGTAGAAGAACTCAGAGGAAATGTGGAAGGACCATCTTTGGGTCATTTGTAATGTCTGTCCTGACAGCATATCAGGAAATGCTTGCCATTTTGATAAAGGAGAATTCCCTTTGGAATCCTCTGAGGAGTACTGGAGAGACAACCTGCTATTAATCCCTCAAATCAGAATAAGGCTTATGCCCAAGTCTCCAAATTTATAATTACGCTAGAGTTCCATAATACATTTTTCAGGACCAAAGAAAGTCTAAAATCTAGTTGTTATAATTCCCAGAGAGGCAATTGTAAAAATCAATTTGAAGATGTGAATTATCAGGGAAAAAATGGTATCCAAAGCATAGCTGTTCAGTTACAGGGAAAATATGGCTTAACCTTCATAATTCTCATGAAATGCCTAAACTGGGCAAGTAATACAATTGTTTACATTTGGTGAAACTAAGCAGAGAGGTGAAGTGCTTTACTCAAGGCCATATAGTGAGTTACTATTGAAGTCATCATTAAAAGCCTAACTTTCCATTCCTTGGCAACATTAAAAAAAAAAAGTCAAAATGAGTTGTCTTCAAATATCCTTACAGGGTGACAAGAAAGAAAATCAGAATTGGATTTTCCATAGTAATACAGAATCATGAGAAACATATGTTTAGATGATTATTAATTCTTTGTCACTTAAAGGATGCAGTGATAAAGCAATGCTGGGCTTGTTTGCAGTTACATAGCAATGTTCACAGCACACATATACTTAGAGAAATTAAAAGCATATGCTGTCAGTGATATTGCAAAGACTGTCAACCTTCACACTTTGTGACAAACTAATCACCATTTGGGACACAGTAGACACACATGTCTCTGGAATTACACTGATAAACATGACAGGAATTGTGTAACTTCTGCTGAAATGTTTGTATTGGTGGTCATTGGCTACAGGCCTAGATAAATCAGTGTTCTCTGTGGTTTTTACTGGAACTGTCTATGGCAATTTAGCTAATACGTAAGAAGCATATTTGAATTTCTTAGCAGTTAAAGTGACAGTATTTTTTTAAATATCAAAAATATTTTTAGGTTTTTTTCTAAAGCATTGAAAAGACAGAAATATAAGAGATTTGCTTTCTGGTTTCTGCAACTGGTCTTGAAATGTACAGCACTGGTTTTGATTAAGGGAGGGGAAAAAAAAATCGCGTTACTACTTTATTTTTTTTAAACTAGGGTATGGTGAACGGAGCTGCTTTCCAAAATGTCTGAGTTCTCGTATCTGCAAATATTTCTAGTAGGCTTATCTGAACTCTACAATCAGTTACCTGCATGAGATATCCATTTTCTTTATGGAAAGATAGCCAAGAAATTTGCACTTGATTTGCATAAAAGGATGTATCCTTTTCTTATCTCAACAGTTTCCTTGCTTCCATTAGTTCAGCATCCAGTACGGCTTGGAAAAACTTATTAGATGTGGCTGGGGTTTTTTGACGTTCCAGTTGCCCTCTGTCTGCCCAGGGATGCAGAATTTCCTAAATTATGTATAGTTGCCTGAGAGATTCCTGTTGGACAGCAGAATGCTATATTTGTTTGAACTGCTAAGGTAATGTGATCTTCTGTAAGTTGGACACCTTTCTACTTGCTTTACCTTACTTGTCAAAATGCCTTCTAGATTCCCTGACAGCTAGTTCAAGAGCAGGATGAATTGTGAAAGTAATACTTAGGCTTCCTTCCATCAAATCCTAACCAAACCAGCTGGCAGGTCCAGAAAACTTAGTCTACTTTGATCGTGTATACTGTAGTAGGCTCAGTTGTTTTTTTTCTCTCTTTGACAATCTGCAAGTTGAATTCCTTGCCTTATTTGCAAGTGTGCAGGTATTATAACTATGGCTTCTGCAAAGTATTGTTCAGATCTTGACAGGGTGTTTCCACTGTCCTACATTCAGTATTCAAATGCAAAGATTCAGCACTGCAGACATTCATCACATTTTAAGTCATAGTATGGTATTTCACTACGTATCCAGGCTTATTATCCAGTTGTTTTCTTTCTCCTCCATTGCTACATTTACTCATTACTGGCAGTCTTTTCTTTATCTAACCTGTTTTCCTAGAAATATTGTCTTATAGTATCTCAACCAAGACAAAAAATTAATCGTACCAACAGAGAGTAATTCATACAGCAGTGAAAGCTGTCAGATATTATTACAGAATTCAGTGAAGACAACAGTTCATTAAAATGATGTATTTCAATCATCACAACCATATTCTGTAAGTACCAGTTAGTGCAAATATTACACGTATAATCTGTGATACATGTTAAAGTGGAGTACTGTTGCCCAAAATCACAGTGTGTGGCAACACAAGTAATTGTAGATTGTTTCCCTGCTTTTATCTCCAGTGAATTAACAAGAATAGGAATCCGTCTTACTATTCATAAGCAGTAGTATTTTGATAGGCATATCCACCTGAATGTTGAACTATTTTTAGCTGCTAATGTCTTCTAGTTTGAAATTGGATGAGGTGGTCATTTGATTTTAAAATGAAAGTCTGCTGTAATGGATGCCTTTATACGTATAATTCCTTTTGTTTGCATTCTTGTCATCTGGCTCCAGGCAGTCTTCAGAGACATGTGTGTGTATGTGTGTGTGTGTGTGTGTGAGAGATGCTTTTTGGTTTGGGTTTTTTTTCTTTTTCCTTTTTTTTTTTCCTTCCTTTTTTTTTTTTCCTTCCCCCTTTTTTTTTTTAAGGGTTCAGACTTTACACAAAATCCTGTATTGTCAGATTACTTTCTCTCCCAAATGCTGGAACTCTAGTTGTCTACCATATGTATCCTGTTAAAGGAAACTACATTCATCTTTGATTAGCCTCAGCTGGAATATGAACACAAGTCACATCTTAATCCTTAAACAATGACTTCTTACATACAAAAAGAGTCTCCTGGGTCTTTTATTGAAGTTGGAAGACACTGAATTGTGTTTGTACCTTCTTAAAATGTGAATGAATATTGTTTTCAGCCCAACAGTGGTTTCTTTTCTCAGTGACAGTTTTCAAAAACTTGAGGCTCATTTCTGTCCTAAATCTTAAATTTCCCTAAATGGTAGGACCACATACATATAATACAATTTATTTAGTACCCTGTGTGGATTTTTCTTTGAGCCAGATCTCAGAATCTTCAGAGTAGACTTTGAGAGCTATAACGTTATATCCACATGATAGAAGTGGTTGGGTCTTTGAACTGTTTACATAGCCTGACTCTTCTCATGAAAATAAAGGGGAGGTTTTGCCTTAATGGAGGTGAAGATCAGGATGAGGAAAATAAAAATGTTGGCAATTTCCCTTCTGCACTTCCAATATTCAGAGTAGATTTTCTGATGTGAATTGAGACACAACGTCACAGAAAAATCTTGTTTGAGACTGGCCAATATCTTTCCCAGCTAGAAATCTGTTCACCATCTGAAAGGCGATTTTTATGCATCTATTTACTGAACTCAGAGCCTACAAAGGCATGTGTATGTGTGGGAAACCTAATAAATATGTATTGGAATTAACCAGTTGATGCAAAACCAATGAATTTTTTTATAGTTTAGTATCTCTTTCAAACATATTTCTGTCACCAAAACAAAAATTTTAGATAATAGAGTCTTAATATTGAGACTATAATAAAATGTCAACAGAAATTGTGAATTATTTAATACAAAGCAGGTAGTCGTGGACCATTTCTGTTGCATAAAGGGCATGCCAGTTAGCTGCACAGTGTGAACATTGTTAAAGTTATACTTGTATCTCTCCTCTGAAGGTCTAAGAAAAAAATAAAAATACTATATATGATCTTCTGCAGTTATGTTCTGCCAATTAAAAAGCCTTTTTCATAGATTTTTTTTCATATCAGTGTTTGTTTCATTGTGATATAGATCGGAGCTAACCGTGTTTGGAAGGTTAAGATGAAAATAGGGCTTGAGGACGCAGTATGCAATACTAGGTGTGAAGTTAGCAGCTAACACTGCGGGTTGACAAAAACCTAATTCTAAGTGTGTCATCGTTTTAAGTAATCCTTATCAGGTTATCGCTCATGGCTCGACGATACTTTGGTTACATATTCAGCACTTACAACAATAGTATAAACAAAGCTTTGCTATGTGCAACTGAAGATTTTAGTAGTGACTTGCTGGAGATGTATTTATCAACAAGATAAGAAGATGTCACTACTTCTAGAATTACAATGCCAGTATTAAAATCTTCGCAAGTACCAATTTGTTGACTATCAAATATACCAGTTGGGCTTTTGGGACCCGAATTTGAGACCCTGATTACTGAGCTTCTCTTCAATACACTTTTAGGCATACTAATATAAGGAATTACTTTATGTTCCTATGTGTGTGAAGTGAACAGGTTTTTGCACTTGCAAGTTTGGGAAGAAAATGAGGATATCATCCCACTGCAATAGGTAGATATCCTACCGCCTGCTACTCTGAAGTGTCTGGTCCTCAGAGAAGTTGCTACATTTTCCAGTCCTGTGGCGTTGAGCATTGAAAGCTTGCACAGTTAGGAATGGATTAGATGTCCCAAACTGTTCTGATTTTCTATCAGACTGAGGTCAGATTCTTTTCAAAAGGACCAAGAGGTACACTTCTCAAATTTATTTTGTTCAAATCTGTCTATATTGAAACTGGTTGGATGTTGTTTCCATTTGTGCTTAACAGTGAGTAATTTGCTGATGAAATTTAAGTATTTTAAATTAGTTACAAAATAAAACAGAGGAAGCTCTCACCTTGAGAAGAGCGATATGTGTTCAGATGTATAAAAGGAGGAAACAGTAGTTGTATTTTGTGCATGTGTTTCAAGTTAACTTTTTCCTCCACCTGTTGACAGAGGGAAATATATCTCTTTTCCAGCTCTGTTTGGGGGGAGTGGGAGTGCTGTATAATATAAAAATGAGCTTGTAAGAAGACAGCAGCAAATCAGAGTGACGGGAGGTAGCCTTGGGAATCTAGCCCTTCACACTCTGTGTTTGAGTAGTTTTCCTGCTGAAAACACAGAGCCAGGCCCATAGTTTGCTACAATGACCTGAACAAAAATGCTAGCCCCTGTGGCTTAAATCAGTAGGCCAGGCTTTTTATTCCTTACTCCAGCGACTGCTTATTAGAGAACCTAGAATGATATTGTTTTTGTTGTGGCTCCGTGTCTAAGGGCACAGCAAATCCATTATTCATAATATCTTCCCAAGTTCACAAAGCCATTGAATAGTGCTGCATATCTCCTATAAGCTGCCACCCACTCAAATCCATTTTATTTGGACAAATAAAGAAACTCTGCACTGAAGAAAACCAATTTGAAAACACACTGAAATTCATTTTCCTCACTTAAATATTAAAGTGCTTATATTTATTGCATTTCAGCCATGTTGTACTGTTTTCAAAAAGGATTTGTTCATTTAATAGGTCTAAAGGAATTTCAGTAAATTTAAAATACGGAAGAAAATAAACTAACATACAACAAGAGTAACACTGTTTTTTATGCAGTGAATCTGCACTCTGTAGATTAAACCCATCCATTAATATTCTTTGTAACTGCATACTAATTTACAATACCATAGTACTGGCCTAGGCTCTCATGATTCTCTGCGTTATTGCAAATGACTGGTTTTGTTTCGTTTGTTGTTTTGTTTTTTTTTTTTTAATAGAATAGTTTTTTATTTGAAAAATGAGGAAGACTAAAGTTCCTGGTTTGCAATATAGTAATAAATAAAGAGGGGCCTCTAACATTCACTTGTCACTGCATTTTTGAATTTGAGACTGTAGGTTTTTCTTTATCTGACTTTTTTGATAAAGGCATTTTCTTTTATATATCAGAAAACAGTAAGACAGCTTCTGGTAGTTTGTATAGTTTTGGTGCCTAATGCATTTGTATGTGATCTTCAGCGAGCACAGCTTGCAGAAGTCCCTTTATGTGTGTATTGAACAGTGTAAGTTACCCATATTGCTTACATGAGTCTTCTTGAATATGGGTTGGGATTAAGATATAGAGATGTTAGTCTAATCTCATATAAAAACATAAACTAAAACGCTGGTGAAATTAAATTATGAAGTGCTGGAACTGCTTTCTCAATCTTATGGAATTTCACCATTATCAAGCTAGACCAGCAAATGGATTCTGCGGTAAATTAATGGTGGAGTTTTTGCTTGTTTGGGTTTTTTTTTGGGGGGGGGGGGAGGGGGGGG
>VYXH01002695.1:107616-134253 GCA_013397275.1 Burhinus bistriatus
TTTTTTTGGGGGGGGGAGAGGGGGGGGAGTTGTAGGGGGATATTTGAGGGCTGATAACTGAATTAAGTCAGTTTTATAAAAACTGTGTCGATATAGTTGTGTTCTCTAGATTTATTTTTCTTGTCTCCTATATAGTTCTTGTTTCAGTTTTTCCCTTTTGTCAGTAGTTTTACAATAGATTGATTTTTTTGGAAGGAAAGCAAGAATTTTTTTTTAGAAACAGTGAAAACCTAGGTCATCCTTTATGCAGTTTAATGTCGACTCTTAGCAAACAGAAGCCCCGAGAGAGTCACTTATTCTTCAGTAAGACAAGTCTTCTCCTTGTCAGCTTCTGCTTGATTCTGGTAAAGTCATGTAACAAAGTTCTCACCTAAGCAGAGGTTAGAGGGTGGGCTTTCTTCATTTAGTATGCATGAAGAGTTGGATCTTTAAAAGTGCCTGAAGGGTTGATTGAAAATCTGTTGGAGCAGGCACATGGTGACTTTTGAAAATCCTATTAAGGATCTAATTGATTATTTAGGCACCCAAAAGCTATATGAATCTGATACTCTGCATTGTCAGGGAAGTTTGGAAATCTCATCCTAAATGTACAAAGTTATAGAGAATATGGTATGATAGATCTCTACAGGATGAACTCAGGGTAGACTTTGGCAAGGTATTTTAGACAGGAGTAGAGTAGCATTTTTTTAAAAATGTGCTGTTATATACTGTTACAGACTTAAAATCCTACAAAAAGCAACTATTTATTATATTTGTCAGTGACTTTTTCAGAAGAAATAGATTAGATCAGCCTCACGGTAAGATACCAGGATTCAACAGAAAATGTGCGTTCCAGTACAGCATAATAAGTTTATCTGGTCTTCTGGTGTAAAGATATTTCAAATTTTATTTTTCATTGTCACATTTCTCATTTTCTGTGTTATGTGTGACCAGTCAGTAGTTGTGCATATAATGCCATATTCTTTATCTATTAACATAATCAAGTAGATGACCTGGCAATGTGTGGTTGCAGCCCAGAAAGCCAACCGCATCCTGGGCTGCATTAAAAGAAGCGTGGCCAGCAGGTTGAGGGAGGTGATTCTGCCCCTCTACTCTGCTCTCATGAGACCCCCCCGGAGTACTGTGTCCAGCTCTGGAGCCCCGAGCATAAGAAGGACATGGACCTGTTGGAGCAAGTCCAGAGGAGGGCCACGAAGATGACCAGAGGGCTGGAGCACCTCTGTTATGAGGACAGGCTGAGAGGGTTGAGGTTGTTCAGTCTGGAGAAGAGAAGGCTCAAGGGAGACCTTATAGCAGCCTGCCAGTACTTAAAGGGGGCCTCCAGGAAAGATGGGGAGGGACTATTTTTCAGGGGGTCTAGCGATAGGATGAGGCATAACGGTTTTAAACTGAAAGAGGGTAGATTTAGATTAGATATTAGGAAGAAATTCTTTACTGTGAGGGTGGTGAGGCACTGGAACAGGTTGCCGAGAGAGGTTGTGGATGCCCCATCCCTGGAAGCATTCAAGGCTGTGTTGGATGGGACTTTGAGCAACCAGGTCTAGTGGACGGTGTCTCTGCCCATGGCAGGGGGGTTGGAACTAGATGATCTTTAAGGTCTCTTCTAACCCAAACCATTCTATTATTCTATGATAAGAGAGTGAAATAAATGATGTAAAGGAAGAGAATGAAAGAAATGACAAAGAAATTCTTCAGGGTACTTGAAATGCACCTTAAAGGAGGTCTGAATAATGAGTTTAGGTGGCTCACCTTTTCTCCAATATTGTATTTGAACAGTAGAAACCTAAAACTGTACAATAACTTGTTTGAATAGAACAGTTCTAACATAAGCATTAATATATACACACACACAAAATTAAACCACTTAGTAGTGATCCATCAAAATACATTAATATCTTTCAAAATCAACAGCAGTACATTCTTGGATGAATTAACAGACATCTGGATTTAGTTGTTCAGGATTAGCCAGAAAAGGCAGAAGTTTTACCTGTAAAATTTTTGTATTAAAAAAAATCAAAAATAATAAAAACATGGCAGCTTCCACACTGACTGCGAAAACAGGACATCGGTTCAATGCTGATGTCAGCTGATATGATAATTGAGGATAACCCACTGTCACCAGGGACCAAGACTTTGCTTATTCGGCTGCAGAACTGCTGAGCAGAAAACATGCTCGTACTAGTTCTGCACTGTTTAATGTCGGCTTAAATGGTTTATATCTATTTTATTATTACTGAGATCGCGCTTATCTGATTATCTAGTACCCATATGCCTTGAGGGAGTAGGAGATAATTGTTTAATAAAATAAGGCTATGGTTTTCAATAAGTGATTTCTGGTGTTTCTGTCTTTAACTGTCCAAAAAAATCCCTTAAGGAAACTTGATTTGCAGAAAGTGCTGAGCAAGAGTTAGAGTCAAAAAATAATATAAGCACCACCATGTACCTTTCTGAACCTGAGTGCACCTTGCCCCTGGATTGATGTCAATAATTCTGGGATAGATGATTATTCTTTCTCTATAGTGCAAGGGAGACCCAGGCACCTCAGAGGAAGACAAGATTGTGTTCTAGTTCCTGTCCTAAGGACTGAACTGGTATTTTATTCAATAACTATGAAATACAAGAGCTGACCTTGGAGGGGGACCGCTTCAGTTCTTGTCATTCTGAGTTCTGGGACCATTGGTCTGCAGAAATATTTTTCTTCAGCTGACTGAATTTATTTTCTGCACATAGTCAGACTCAATGAAAAAGTCAGAAAATTATAGCCATGAACAGATGGTTTAATACACGTATGTTGACTTTCCTTGGGCAGAGGGAAGAATTAAACCTAGATTTTGAAATTTGATCGAGGAATCTAAGTTGTGAGCTCCTGCATCACATTAGGAGTCGGTACCAATGCAGTTTATGTGGGGTTCAAATCCCATGGGTATATGTTACAGATGTTCTGGGAATGCCTACTAAGTTGAGTTCCTTAGAGTAGTGTTAACAAATTTATTGTTTCTGACTGAGTTCAGGGGTGAGATAGATTACAAATTGCTAAATATTGTCAGGATAAATATACTTTGGACCATTCCCAGACATCAATCTTTTACTGATATTTACAAGCAAGACCAAAGTTCTGTATATGACCAAGATGGTCCTTGAAATGGGCGCTTATTAAGATCTAGATTTTGGATATAAATACCTAAACGTTGTTGCTGTCCCCTGAATTTCAAAGTACTTTTTATTCACCTGATTCTAAACTTGGGAAAATATGGCCCTTTTCAAATGCAAAATAATCCAAAGTTGACCCATATAAAAATACATCTCACTTCTGAAAAACTTGGACTGTAAGTAACATGCTTCTGTTCAAACTAAAGTAGCTCAAATAAATTATCAAAGTTGATTTGGAGCCCAATTTCAAGGGAAAGTGAGCTTTTGCAACAGCTGTTGCCGTAAGCTGAAAAATGCCTGGTGCTGCCAATGATTAGGTGTTGACTAGTGAGATTTTAAAGAAATCTTGACAAGGTACAGAGTTCAACTGAGCCTACATAGTAAAAGGTAATGAAGAATACATTACAATCTGGTATGAAAATCTATGTGCTATATTGCAAAACTTTTAATCTCAGCAATTGTCCTCTTCAAACTGACTGCAATGTTATAGAAGTATTCCTTGCCCTCCTGAAGACAGACCTGCCAACTGGAACCCTTTTTTCTGCTGTTAGGGTGGATGTGGTTTGCTGCCGAGGCATTGAGGCTTCTCTGGCCTCTCTTGCTACTGTGACTCAGTCCAGAACAGCTATACATGAAAAAATGGTTGATTCAATTTATGGCGATCACTTGTTGATGGCTCTGTTGAGAAAGCTATGGAAGTACTAATTTCTGTTTCTATTTTTAGGCTAAGTTTGGCAAAGTGATGTGTATTCTGGTCCTGGTTCAGCTGAACATCTTTAATTTAAGCGTGTGCTTAGTTCCAGATTGCATCTGTAAAAGATTCTACAACATAACTGTATTGCTTTAGAAATCAGTCTGATCTTGTAATTGTGGATTCTGTTCTTCTCATACAGTGAGGCTTACTTTGGGTGTGCACTGTGATTATATAGGTTTAATTATATTGATATAAAATCATACCATTAACAGGGAAAGTTAGGACAAAAAGACTATAAACCATTCTTAAGTAGAGATCTTACGCCTTATTATGTTCTCTTTCCTTTTAAAAAAATTAAGCTTCACACCAAAAAGCTTTTGCCTGGAAGCAGAAAATAATGCAAGTAATAATACTTCTTACACAACACTTTACTTGTTAAAAGAAATGTAAGACATTAAGAAGATAAATCTTCTGTATAATAATGAGCAGATTCGTTATTCATGTTTCAAGCCAATAAAAAAGGAGATAGATTATTGGCATATACTGTTAGTTTTTCACACCTTCTAGTGAAAACCTAAGTAGAATATTATTAATTTAGTAGTTTGTAACATATAAAGTTATTGTCAATCATATTTATTATTCTCAATGTTTATCAAAATAGATCCTGGTTTTGAGTAGTATTTGAATGACTCAAAGAACATAATTGCTTATATTTCTTTTTTGTCTACTTTTGCTAGATGGGTCTAACCAAACACAGTACCTGTGAAAGTCTTTTGTTCTGTAAAACCCAACCAACCACTGTCTGTGTGGGCTCCATGCAGAAACATGTTCAATAATCAATGGTAGAAAATAAGGGTTCTTGTTATTTCTCAGGCTAGCATCAGGCAGTCAAGTCTGTGTTCAACACCATAGCAACCAGTGTGTCCTTAAAACTTTGCCTTTGTGCTTTTTTGTCTGAGAGTATTTTTTTTCTCAGTAATGTGTCTTAGTAAGCTGATTAGTATTTCACTAGTAGTGGAAGTTCCCACACACTCAATAAATACACAACCTCTATTAAAATACGTATAGTAGAGGTCTTCCAGAAAAATAAATACAGTCATAATTGGCTATTTCCCAGTAATACATATTCTGTTACATAAATTACAAGGAATTGAGACAAATAAACATTTTAATCCCAAAGGCAAGGCATGAAGTTTTGCGACCTCTTTCTCCTGCATTTATAGAACACTATTTCAAGGACTGTGATAATTTGGCTGTTATCTAATTTCACTGCAGAATAGCAACCTGACTGAAGCATTGCTTTCTGCTGGCTAATTATAAATTTATTAGGGGAGTTTTGACCAAATGTCCCTCACTATTAGATGTTGCTGAATCTGAAGTTCAAGCTATTAGACTTCATTGAATGCAATGCATTGCCCTCTTTTTCTGTTCTGCATGTGCTTTTTGGGTTTTTTTTATGTTCTCGGGTATGTTCAATTTTCCCTTTCTGGGTATTGTTTGCCAAAGAGGCTCTTTCAAGTTACAGAAATAGGACAAAGTAATTTTTAGAACAGCAAAATATGTAAGGAGGCAAGGTCCCTGGAGATGAAATAAATTTCCAACGCAACACAACAAAATAGCTTTCCTGTTCTGTTTGGGTGTTGCTGTTGACTGAGTAGCTTGTTAACAGCATACAAATGCATAAATGGTAGCAAGGCTGTGCACTGCTAGTGGAGTTGGCACCACAGAATAAGTCCATATTTGTATTTTGAGTTGGAGGAAAGATTTACAGACAAGCTTATGGGCACGCTATGATAGACTGGCTTTTGGCCCACATTCCTGCTGTAGGCGGACTTTAACACTTATGTGGTGCTTGCAAGATTGAACCCCAAAATATGTGGGACTAGACTGGGCTGGGGAGCATTCAGTGTGCTCAAACGTCATAAAATGAGATCCAAAGTTAAGGGCCAGTCATGCTCAGATGTTGCCTTTCAGTTTCTCTTAGACTTTTACTAGAACGGAGGGTTTGCAATATGTGTTAGAAAAATTCGGTCCAGACCTGGGGCTTACCTGAAGGTGTAGTTGCATCCTGTGTGAGCACAAAAACATGTGTGCAAGGTGTTCCTTATACGAGCGGGGCCAGAAGAGGATTGTGTCTAAGTTCCCACTTGCAGCAGGGTGCTGTCTTTTCACCTGCTAAATCACTGTAATTTTTATTACTGATTTCAACAGGAACTGAAGCAGGGCTGGTGATGGTGTTGTTGAGTTTTTATAAATTGGAGTTAAAAGAAAGCTGCCGTGCTTAGATCAGCTCCTGAAAAGCAAGGGGAAAAGAACTTTGCTAAATTTCAGAGAAGAAACCTGCACTCTGAAAAATAAACTGCTGCAGCCTTTCAAAACCTACCAAGCAATATAAAAATGTAACTCTTACAGTTAACTTATGTCCTTTTAATTAAAAGAAGCAATTTGATCCATTTCAGAACCTCCGTGTTTAAACAGTATGAATCCTAAGTTCTCCTGTTTCTCAAGGAGGTCTAAGAAAAGGATGTAACAGTATTTTATTGCAGACTTGTGAACTTGCTGAGTCAGATGAGTAATGTTTGTCTATATAACTAGAAAATATTAATAAAACATTTATATTATGTTTGGGGTTCTTTCTTCCTTGGCTAAGCTTCCCTAGTTGCTAAGCCTTTGCTTTGCTTTTGGCAGAAGGAGGAAGAAAAGGACAGAGGAAGGGAAAGGATTGCACCCTTGAACTTACCAGTTAAGTCCATACTGCTTCAGAGATCAGTTTCCTTTTACGTGCTCAATTTATTGTGCACTAGACCAAAAGTGTGAGCTGTCAGGCTCCTGTGGTGATAAACCTGGATCTAATCCTGCTCTTACAGACATGAGTGGCAAACCTTGGGTGGCTTTCAGTAGGAGCAGGACTTATACACCATGCTGTTGATTCAGCCAGTCTTACCTGGCCGAGCTCAAAGCGGTCTCTGATGTGAGTGATCACAGGAAGATTTAATACTTAATCTTGCTTCTGCACACTGTGAATTTAAAAAGTGTAACAATTAAAATTGTCTGAAACCAACAATATAAAGTGATTTCACATGATTTAATAACTCTGCAAACTGACCCTTGCTAGAGAAACCCTGATTTACAGCTTCTTTTAAATTGGGGGATTGCTCTTTCTTTTGCAGAGCACTCAGATTGTGTTCCATAAGTGCTGAGTATGAAGATAAATTATATAGAGAAGGATTTAATTTATATTTTCTTTCTAAATGTTTATAAATACTGGAGGAGAAATATTTACATTTTCACAGAAATAGTAGTAGCATATACTTTAACACTGCATTTTCAAAGTGTCAAACATCAGTTTGAAAGAGGGTACAAATTAATGTTCACAATTTGAAAAGAGTTTCATTTTATTGAAGGTAAGTAATAATTGAACACTGGCTCATATTGACAGCATCATATTGGCATATTTCTTTTCAGAGACAAATGTACTTTATAGAGGAATTGTCCTCATGTGTCAATGTCTTATGAAATGTGTTACATTTAGTGAAATAATGGGTCAAGAAAAAAATCATTGTCATAAATGATGGCGGGCAGTTTTTACTGAAATACTGGTAGTTTTACATTCTTGACATGAATCATTGTGTGTGTCATATGTGAAGCTACCTAGAAATAAAACAGAGGTCATAAAATGTAAAGACATGATAGGATGCATTTATAACAGCATAAACCAAACTGGCATTTTAATGTCTTAAGTCAGCCCATTTGCCCATTGATCTTGGCTGGAAAAGTTCTATGCCTAATTTAAACACATTTTGGAGATAAAGCCATATAATAGGAAAGGGATAGGATTTGTTTTTGTGTAAAGTATTCTCCTTTGCACTGCTACAATTATATCACTATAATGGGACCGGAGGTTGGTTGTTGTGTGACCTTACTCAGAAATGTTGTGTCCACCTTCACAGCAGGTGACATGCTGGTGTAATTTACCTTGACATTTTACATGCTAGTGATTGCAGGTCACATAGAAGAATGTTATTCAATAGGCATGAGAAAGGGTTTAGTTTAGTGTTAGTTCCATGGGATGATTTGAGAGACTAGTTGTTGGGAAAGACAGTACAGTTTGAGAGTGTTTGTGCATTTAATGTATTCCTTTGGAAGGCATGTAAAAAGATGTTTGGTAGAGGCACCGACTCAAAAGTACATGCTTATTATCTCATTAATTTCAATTGGCTATATAGGTGCTTTTAATTACCACGGCAATAAGATAAGTAACTATGACTACCTAATTAATCATTGAAATGGTATCACCCCCCACTCCCCCAATTTTTCCAACTGGAGCTGAACACAGAAACCACATGCTTTAAAAAAAGTCAAGAATGGAGCCAGAGCGTGTCCTGTTTTCATAGGATTGATAGTAAGTATGTGTTGTGTGTTGGGTGTTTTTTTTAAAACACTTTTAAATAGCAAAAGAATTGGCAACATGTAATCTCACTTGTTGCTCTGGTTTGCTGCGTGTCTGTGGAAATGAGTACTAAGCTGGTGTGGAGCACTGCAGATTGTCCAATGCTTTGTGCCCTGTATAGCCTTTAGCAATAAATACGTACCAGGCAATTTTAAAATGTTCCTATCGGGGTGTGCCGGCTTGTTGTCCTTACTGACTTCTAGCTCCGGCTGTGCAGATGGGAAAGTATACAGGGTAAGCGAAATCTACCCACTATCTGTATTTTCTTTTCAATTATTGTACAGTTGATGAAATATCTAACTAGTGCATCATTTGGCTGCTATTGTATGTTAGCGTAGAGACAGCAGCCTGTTAATATTCAGTGAAGTCTTATGTAAGTGGAAACGTTTCATATCTTCTGTTTTCAATGCAGTTTTCCTGAAAGCCCTTTTGAATTTGAATGAACCATTCTGGAATGTGATTCTCAGAAGTCTCTAAAAATTGAGCAACTAAAATTTGCCCATCACTGTTGAGCTAGTGATATCGATAATGGTATGATTAATTTAAATGCCAACATTCATGGTATAGATGTGCTTCTTGTAACTCTAACACTCTGTCCATGTTTGTTTGAACCTGTTAAGAAAAATTGAAACCTGGTGAGGTAGAATAAAGGCTGATTTATTGATGGACGTCATTACCTTACCTGCATTTAAGGGAAGGGAAATTGACTTTATAGAGAAAAAGCGAACACTGAGGATAATTAGTTATGAGGCAAGAAAATGTGTTAACTGATGTTTTATGTTGAAAAAGTAGTAATAACACAGGTAGCAATGAAGGTTGGAATCGGTGTCTGAGATGAGGTTCAGAATGCAATATACAAAATGCTGAACTACTGAGCAGTATTTCTACAATGGCATCATTTATTCAGGACCTCTTTCTCTGTCTCTGGATGTAAGCAACATGAGTACTGCAAATGCCTAACCTGCTATTCATAGATGATTCCCTCTCTCTCCTGGACTAAAATGTTCAGAGATGGTGAAGCTTATATCCATGAGGCTATGTGTTCATCATGAGAAAAAAAACATTAGATAATGAATGTTGCTACAGATTTATTCTAATGTAGACAAACTTGAACCACTGGATAGAAATATGAGCTCCCATGAAAAACAGGGTGATGCTCTACCCTTCATATCAACTTCTTTTTTGTGGAAAAAGAACATCTAAATAAAATGTTCCACTTTCCAACCAAAAGATAGCTTGTATACAAGACAGTCTTGCTGAAATTATATCTCAGCTGGAAGGAAAGATGAGTTTATTTTATGCAGCAGTTGGAGGTTCTTAAAAATATCAGTCAGTCAGTTACCAGAGTGGTAAATTAAATCTTGAGAGCCAGAGCTCGCTCATCAGTACGCAATGATATGGAAGTGGCAAGGAGAGAGACAGACAACTGCATCAGGTCTGGGTGTTTATGTTCTTGATGGAAAAATACAAATCATTTCCTTCCCTTCTGCTGCTGTCATGGTCCATCACTTTAGTCCATTTTCACCTTGCTAAGGGATTCTGAATGGGCCTTCCTGCTTTGGCACCTAATTAATCTCTCACAAGCCTGTTCTTGCAGCCTGTCTGCCTGGGATGGTCTATATCTTATGTCAGAGACTCACAAACAAAATATTCTTTTTTCCTTTACTTTCCTTCCTTTTTCGGTGCTCTTTCACCCCAAGCCCCCTCAAGCAGGTTGAAGATGTTGTTCTCCCCCTGCCTTTGAAAAAGACATAAATACATCCTGTTATTACAGGAAAATATCCCCTTTTAGTGGAACACTGTCACGCTCTCGTATCTAAAGTTGTCTATGTTTTCAAAACCAGTAAGTGCTTACAAAAATACAGAGCAGGATTTTGCTTGTCAGAAACTGTTCAGCAGCTCAAAGTCTTATAGTGTAACAGGCAAGCAGGAAGTCATTGGTCACTTTTTAAAAATGGTATCCCTGTACACAAATAAAAATATACAATCTGAGATGAAAAAGGCCTATTCTGTGGTGTAAAACATTACTATGAGACTGTAAAACAAAAAATTATTTCACTGAAGTTATTTTATTGTCACATATCATGTGATCATGAATATCAGATATCTTGTCCACCGAGCTCTAACAGCCACAATACTTTATGAGTAGTTGTGATAAAATAACACGTGTAGTCTATGTAACAGATAATACTGAATAGTATAACGTATTGTCTATAATAGAAAAACATAGATTCTGTGAAATGATACCAGTGGAATCTAATATTCCTTTGAAATATATTTCCTGGATAATACTTCTTCTACTCAGAAACAACTTATCTCCCTTCCACTACCCCTTCTGTGGGGACAGGCTTGGTGTTCAGCTCAGCACAGCATATACATTTCAGTCTGGGAAATAGAAAGGCATTAAAATACATCTGAGAAAACACTTTGTTAGATCACAATTGGGGTAGTGTCCATCAAAACCCTTTAACTCTACTGGCCTGTATCTGATCTGCAGATACAGATCTGTGCTGTTGATACAAAATTTCCAAGAGCTCTGAGAGTCTTCTGGTGACATACAGGCAGGAAGAAAAGAAAAAAAAAAAAATCACATCTTTAATTACCCCTGCTGACAGCTTCCTTAATAAATATTGTAAGAAATTTCTCAGTTAAGAGCCACACGGTAATCTAATTTGCAAGCCCCAATGATATATTCAGCAGCCAGCTCAGGGGAAGTGTGTTTCTACTGTCAGAATCACATGAGCAGGGAATAAAATTCTGAGCTGTCACTGAAAGCTGTAATAATTTATGATGAGTTGTTGGCTTTTATTTTTTCATACTATTTTTGACTCAGCTGAACAAAGAGGCTAGAACTGCTACTGACTTTACATTGGTTAGGTTTTTCCATAGTATGCGCACCTATCTGAATGTTTTCACACGATACAACAATACAAACACTGCAAATTCATGAAGTTTCACGTATATCTAAAGAAATCACAGACTGAAACCCGTACCAGCATGGGTGACTGTTGTATGCAGCTGTAATAAGTGGTGAATGCTGCTTCGTTTCAATTGTCTCCCCTTTTGGCATGCTTCTGTAGGAGTTAAGCCTTTGCTGTTCTGTTCAGTTTGAACAATCCTTGATTTGTTTGTTACCTTCTGTGTGGTCCTGGTGAGACATCCTTGGGCTCTTCCTTCTCTTCTCCTGGACTCCAGTTTAAGGAAAGTTCTTCTGTGGTGTGCATGCAGAAAACAAAACAAAACAAAACCCAAAAAGCTTTTATAAGATCATAGCTATATTGCCAACCTCAGGCTGTTTTGTGAGAGAACTGATTCTCTACAGCAGTGTCATAGTGGTTGCATCTCTATTCCTTACAGTGGGAAAAGCTTCTTCCGTCTTGTGTTCCATCTGTATCAGGTTCATACCATGAACTGAGAAGGATCGATAGTGTTGTCTCAGAAATTAACTCGTTAAAAGATAAGAAAAAAACCCAAAAACCTCTAGGGTATTAAAGGTCCCTTCCAACCTTAACAATTCTATGATTCTATGATTACTTCATAGCTGATCAGCTGGGGGAAGGCGGGATAGTTGGAAGTCTTCAGCATTGAAAGAACTTCCAGAACCATGTCATTCCATCCGAGCTGTGGTCAGTTCATGGTAAAGACCTCAATGCTTGGCGTTCACCTCTGTTTCCTCACATCTGCTTTAAGAACTTACATCTTATAATGGCTAGGGGCTCATCCATATTAAGAGACTTCTTCTTCATGGAAAAGGCCTCTTGGTTGTCCACAGCGACAAGACTTTATCCTCAGTGAAGAACTCCCAGACATCACAGTTTCTCTAAATCTTTCTGCAGACCTTGAGAAGAATGTCAGGCTGGCAGCACTCTCTGGCTTTCCTCAAGGTGCATGTTGTCATGGTGCTGTAGATCTCTTAGACCCTTTGTAAGCAAGCAGGAATAAGGTATCTTTAAAAAGGAAATGGTGCTGTCCCTATCCTACCTTTTCATCCACATTCCTTTTAAATTCTACATCAACAAAGTTTTTGAGGATGCACCCAGGCAACATAAAGTGGTGCTTCCATTGTTGCTCCTTACAATTCAGTCTTTTAAACCCCTCTTCTCCATTGCTTTTTACTTTCCCACTATAGCCTTCATTACTGGGAAGCAAACACTAACCAGTTTGGTTTTTTTTTATTTTCTCTGTGGTGTAGTGCTTGGGTGATGAATAGCTGTCAATGTTCATTTTTTTCTAAAGAGTAGCTAGGAAAGATACATGAAATGTGTTACTAATTTACCTAAACTTGTCTCTTGTTCTTATTATCCTGAATGGCAAGTGCTGTATTTCTGTTATTTTCTTCTGCAGTGAGAGATGCAGACATATGATGTGTGGCCATAAAGATTCAGTCAATAGCATTGAGTTTCTTCTGTTCTCCAACACTGTTCTCAGTAGCTCTGCTGACAAGACTTTATCTCTCTGGGATGTCAGAACAGTAAGCAGTCTTTTTCTTGGTCTTTCTTGAATTCAAGCAAAGTGATGGCATGTATGGTATGAGAAAAACGAAAGCCAGTGTAATACCGAAATAGAAAGTGAGGGTGATGTGGCAATAGAATATTCACTAACACAGCTATTATCTTCTGACAAAAAATATCACCATATAACATTTCCTTGACATCTGAAATAACTGAGTCCCCACAGTGCAACAAATTGACATGCACTGAGAACACTCACTAAACAGGTAGACTTAATTAGGTGTTGGTGGTTTTAACAACTGGTGATCTGGGTCTGGAAGACTGCATTACTTCACACTGTGCTGTATCAGTTCAATAGAAAAGGAGCTGAAGGTCAGTTTTTTCGGGCTTCTTTTGTAAGTGCTGGCATGTGCTTTAAGTTACCTACAAAGGAAATGGGGGAAAATGCCATAGGAGAAATACAAGCTGCATTGAAGTCTAATATACTTATTCTTCCTCTAGAAGGGTTCCCACTCCTTCCCTGCCCCAGAACTCCCTGCTGATTTCTCACGGAATGTGTATTATTTTCTCCATAATATATCACTGTAGGTAGTGTCAGAAACTCTGCATCTCTTCCTTTATTCTTCTCTACTTTCATTCTTCTGTATAGGTATAAATGGATTTAGTACATTGGAGAATGTATTTGTCCCTGCTGCTTTGCAGACCAATTATGTAAATCCTGTTCAAGTAGAATACGAGAACAATGCAAGAGGAATTTCTTTCTCTTTCATCAGAAAATTCAATAATTATTGCTGCTGTTGTGGTATTTCTCATAGAGCAACTCTTGAAATTCTCAAGTTGCTACTTCAGTTGATACTACGGTCACTTTGCATTTCTCAAACAGTGTAAAGATACAAGATTCCAGTCCAGATTAGAGAAGGTTGTATTCATGGCAGGGATTTGATAGGAAGGAGGCAAAGCGCTATTGCTGTGCATTAATAGGTATTGTCATCAGAGCTATACAAACATAGGACAAGAAAAACTGACATGAAAATGACAGTGGAGTATTTGAGATGCTCATTAGGCAATTTCTATTTATGGATTATAGAAACAGACTGAACAGAAGGTCATTTAATAATAAGCCTGGGCATAAAGCAAAACAAGTTAAAATGAAGGCAGTCAAGACTCATTATTCTTAAGTGTCTTGGTTTGTAAGAATATTTGATATCTAAATATGAATAATTCAAAAAGAGAAAAAATACTGAAATACAAACAAAGGTGAAAAACTCAGTGGAAAAATCGATTTCTGCTTTGTTTTGTTTTCAATAAATCCTGCAAGGAACTTTATCTTGCAAATGTCTCAGTAATCTCCCGTTCATAGCGAATTAACAGAATTATAAAAGAGTTTTTCTTTGGTAAACTTATGGAAAATGCCTGCTCAATTTTTGTTCATCAGCACTGTTTTTCAGCTTTGGGTAATTTTGCAAAGATAGGAAAGACCTTTTGTGAAAAGAAAACATTTTACATGGCATTTTGTTGTGTGTTTATTCTGTTGAATTGTGGGAAATCTTGCAAATTTGAGATATGTGCCCACATTGAAGCATCACTTTAAGTGGTGAAATCACTGTGAATATGCTATCTCCCTCTAAATACTGAATGATATTAAATGTTCCCTCCAGAAAGAAGATGAATGATTTTCTGCCATTAATTTGGAACAGAATATTTTCTCACCTCTGTGAGATCAATTAGCATTAAGGAGTACATTTACGATAATTTTAATGAAACATGAAATTCATACTCCAGTTTGTTTTCTCATAAATTAGATTCATATTATTAATCACATCTCGGTCTTCAATCATTAACTTTAGTCAGCTCTTTATTGTTAAAGATAATGGATGCAGAGAACTGTAAGTCAAAGTGGTGCAAGTTGAATGGACAACGAGCTCTGGATTTGGGGCAGAATGCAACATGAATGTTTGTAATTACTGAGCTGAAGCTATAATGCAGCCTTCAGACTTTTGAAACACGTGACATTACTTTTTTTCTTTTTTTTTCCTTCTTTTTTTTCTGGATAACATAGGGTCAGATCTAGTGGTTTAGAAAAATCTACAGCACATTGACTGTAATTTTAGAACTAAGATATATGTTGCCTATAGGGAAATGAAAACACAGAAGGATGAATAATATTTAGCAGGTTATGGCTCTTTCCAAACATTCTGGGAGAAAATATGGAGTTGGTGCTGAATTTGGGTGGGAACAGTCCTCATGCCATGCTAGACTTCCAGTAGATAAGATGTGTGAGACTGACGCTGCAATTCATTGGTAAGAACTTCTTGCCAGTAAAGCTTGATGGCTCTTGTGCCAAGATAAGCTGCAGAATTTATTTCTTTTTATGCCAGTTTCATAGAAAGACAAGCATATTCTGGTTTTTCACCGGAATATTTTCTCGCTGACACATCAGAGTGAGCATCTCTACTCATGAATTGCAAAGTGTGTCCAATGATAGATGTAAGAGGTGCAAAAGAACATGAGACCCCAAGAGTACAAGTTCACCTGCCTGGGTTAATTCTCATGATAAGCAGTCTGCCACTCATCTGCATCCCCCGTGTTCAGATGAGTAATTTCTTGGGGCTAGTCAGATTTGTCTGGATAACATTTGAGCCAAGCTGAATCTTTGCTCTTTCTCAGATAAAATGCCAAATATTTATACACTTAAATAATTAAATAGAGGGGAAAAAAGTACTCACATTTTTCATTCTACATGTTTGAAACTTATTGATTTAGTAACTATCTCATCTGGTTTCTGATTTTTGAAATGTCAGGTTCTATAACTGGATATTTCATTTTTCAAAAAGTTGTGCAGTGACTGTCATTTAGAAGTCAGCATTCAGTAGCAATGCCCTAAAGAATGTGTCTGACAAGGATTGGGAAGACTTCTGTCTGTACTTAACCGGACAGTCCCATTCACATCAGTGATACTGTTCTTGTGAATCAAGTTCAGCGCATGCACAGCTCTGTAAAAAGTTGGATTCATACAATGTTCTATTTTTCTATTTGATTTTGTGAAATACTAAGTATTTGAGATACTGTTTGATAATTGCTGGCCATTTTGGTCTCTAATGATCACTGATATTCAAGTGCTTCTAGTTTAATTTTTTAATTTTCCAGGATATATTCCTGACTTTATGCAATGTTGCCTAGTGATTTAAGACGAGCCCTATTTTTCTGCATTCCTTTTTCAGAAGACTTCTGGCATATAACACAAATTAAAAGATCCCATTCCCACCCTACTGTCAAACTAGTATCCCTGACATCCAGACAGGAAGGCATCAGGCATGTCAGCTTTTTACTGTTTGGGTCAAAGATGACTTAAATAGGGGTAAGACAGCACAGCAGAACAGTGACCAAATGCAAGTTCTAGCTCTGTCCATCAAATTTTATCCTTAACGGTAATTTGTGGGCTATACAGCACAATCAAAAGATATAAGCTCTGAGATAGTGTGGTCTTTGATGAAAAATGCAGGCACCATTCTCAGAGGGAAAAGCAAAAACAGAATGAGATTGTCCAAAGTCCTGCCTTAGCAGCAAATAGATAACTCATTCTCATCAAGCCAGAATGTGGCCGTGGCCATCATACTCCTCAAAGACTGCTGTAAAGTTTCCCCCTGGCTGGGGAGGGGAATGGGAATCCAGGCAGAGCCTCCTTCCACGCTCATGCAGGCATATGTCTTCATGGGCATGAAGAGATTGGTTCTCTCTTAGCCCCTGGAAATGGTTCATGAGTGTGGTACAGCCACACTTTATATAGTAGGACAGGCTGGTCTTTTAGGGCTACATTACACTGAGAAAGACACTAGGAAGAAGTAGTCAGTGAAAAGAATTAGAGGCAGCTGGGTGTTCCTTTAGGACAGGGTTTTTCTCTTTAAATGTGGCATTGGATAAAAGAGAGTCTTATGTACAGCCCTTTCTAAAGCATTATTTCCTAATAAATTAAGGCTTCTGTACTCATGGTGTCTGCTTATGATTTTCTGCTAATGGCTTTTGAATGTTAGCCAAGGTTTAATAGAGCTTAAGTTTCCATGCAAACAGGTCTCTGGGCAACGGCAGGGAAACCAAAACGAAGCCCCATCTAGTAGGAGAAGTGGCAGTGGGCGCTCAGCCCTCCTGTCAGGCACCACTTTTCCTGCGGTCCGCAGCAACCCCACTACCCTTGTTCTACAGGCTGGTTACAGGTGGTGGTGGTAAGATAATGCCTGGGACTTTTCTTTCTTGACTTTTCATGATCTGCCCCACAGACTTTTGGATCCTGAAATGATCTGTCTTGAGTTCAAAGAAATAGCAGAGTAAATCCCCAAGAATTTTGGGTGGTGTCATTTGCATTTTTGTGGTCTTGCCTTTAAGGCATACAGATCATTTAAGGACAGTGGCTATTTAAAAGGACTTTTCACACTGTGTCCTACCAGAGAATAAATACCTAGGTACACCAGTTTTTGATCTCTCTGCTAAGGTTGCCAGCTGTGGTGTAGCATTTTAATGATGAGGGCTTAGCTACTTATGTGTTTCATATGGATGTAGAATAATTACAATGTTGATCTAAGCTCCAGTCTTGCAGTTTTTTCCTTCACAATAGAGCCGATCATTCCCCACTGTGTGATGTCTATGGCATGGGACAACCCTTCTGTGTTTCCTGTTACAACTGGATTGTGCCTGAAAGGTAGTTAACTCTGACTTGATGGAATTCGGTGGAATTGTTCCAAAATAATAATTTCCTTATATAACCTTTTTTTTTTCTTCTAATGAAATTATCTTTTAGACCACTTATTTTTCAGTGTTGATTTTGTCAGAATTCAGTAATTTTCAAATTAGTAATTCCCTAAAACAACCTGTTCTGTTTTTGTTTCTTTCAGTGAAATATAAATTATCTTTTAGCCTGTTTGTGTTTCAACATGGATTTTGTCAGAACTTTTTTGTCAGTAGCTTTAAAGTATGTAGGAACTCCCAGATCTTTGTAGGGATGCTGCCTATCTGTGGTGGGGGCTTTTATGCCTGTGTTCATTTGGAGTGGGCATTCATGAGGCAAATTCAGGAAAAATGTGAGAGTGTTAAAGGATTAGGCATACGAGACAGGCTCAGAGCAGCCAAAGGGAGTTATTTTGAAAGCTGATCTGGTCGTCTTCACATTTTTTGGCCTAGTCCACTTGATTTATCCCTGAGTAAACACCGTAGACACAAAATTATCAGTCAGAATATCCTCAGGGTATTGGATTTGTCAGTTTTATTTGAACCCTTTTGAACTTCCGAGGAATGAATTCAAGAGCTGAGTGAATAGACAGGATGGGTCGTTTAAAAAAAATTTTGACAGGCAGTTTACGGTTCAAGTCAATCCTCTTCAAAAGTAGGTCAATGATTGAAGTCGTTAGTACTGGAGACGAAGAGCTCTTCCATGCCAACTTCGCATCTCTTAGTGTAATTGAGTTATTTTGCTGTAAATAAGGGACGTGCAAGGATAATTCCAGTTTCTGGCATGATGTGTAACAAATTATGTGTTCCTGATTCAGTTCTATGTATTTGTAAGTTATGGGTTCATATTTTAAAACTCCCTGTCTTAATATGAAAAGGAATTTATGTGTCGCAGTAAAATATGAAATCAAGAAAAAATAGCTATGAATAAGGATTATGTTTTCTCCAAGAAGTAATATCACAAAAGACAAAAGTAAAACTCAAAGAAGTTTGTGTTAAATCTGTTTGGGACATTTTCCTAGAGACTTAGTGCCAATTTTTTCAAAAACAAAAATATGGCTGAGGAAAAATATCTTGATTTCTTCCTAATCTTGAAAAATAATTGGGAAAAAATCTTGATACAGTCACTGTCACTTTAAAAAATGCAACATTCTGACTTTCCTCCAAAATAACTTCTGTGGAAAAATGTGGATTAAAATAAAATATTTCAAATAATGAGCATGTAACTCTGCAATTTGACCAGATGACCCAGATGCAAGCAAGAAAGTATCCTATGTTCTTGTTTTGCTGTGTGTTTCTTCTCTCCCTGAGAGGCAGGGAAACCATTGCCCTTCAGACTGTATTTGGCTGCTGTCCCAAAATAACACTCAAACTGGAACTATGACTGTGTCTTTCATTTGACTTGCCATTACTGACTTGTCCCTCCTTTTTCTTGCCTTCCTGACTTTGCTCCCAAATCAAACCATTAAATCCAACATTTAACAAACTGTATAATCTGTTGATCTCAGGGGCTTTTTTTCCCTGTTAAACTAGGTTTAAATTAGACTC
Source organism: Burhinus bistriatus (assembly GCA_013397275.1). Lineage (NCBI taxonomy): Eukaryota > Metazoa > Chordata > Aves > Charadriiformes > Burhinidae > Burhinus > Burhinus bistriatus. The sequence goes on from VYXH01002695.1 coordinate 126,629, forward strand.
TAAACATTTTAGATCCGACAAGTTACCTTGTTCTGCAAAGCTCCAGGTGAATTAGTGGCTCTTAAGAGCTTATAATTATTGTTTTTTTAAGCTTTTCCTGTTCATTGACATGACTGGGCCTGTCCACTGGACGTCAGAGCCCTTTTACCAGCAGGAAGGCAGCCCCTTTTAAGACCTTGTCTTCCTCTGCCTTGTGTCCACAACATAGAAAAGCTGCATTCTTATTTCATTTCAAGGAGAAATTTTTTAGAAGACAAGACTGTTCCGTATGTTAAAGCTTAATATCCAGCTTGATTCCTAATTCCTGTGAAATGTATAAATGGCTTTATATTGGCAGTGATGTAGTTATTTAGTCAGATTGCAGTAACACCTTTTCATCATGGTGTTCACAGTAATTTAAGCTGCTACTAGAGAAGAGAGTGACAGGGTCCTCCGCAGCCTGTTGCTTCTGTCCCTGTATAGTCGTGGCTTCCCCAGGGGCTCTGCCTGAGTTTCCTCCTGTAGCTAGAAGTGCCATCGCACCCTTCAGGCAAGGCTTCTTGCAGTGCAGCTTGGCCTGGTCTTAACTTGCTGCGTGTCCTAGAGTGAGTCTTGTCTCCTTTCTCGTATTATTGCCTTTCTGATGGTCAGAGCAGTCCTCTGATCCTTCCCTAGCAAGCTATAGGTGTACCTGCCTTTGAACACCCCTTTGCTGCCAAGCTCATAAACCTCCCAGCACGCCTGATTGCCCACCTTCCTCCTAGGAGGTCAATGCGGCCACCCTTCCCCTGTGCAAGTTTTTGTGCCTTTCACTAAAGCTTCTTTTCTGGTTCATCCATGTGCTGTGTTTCCCTCTCATTCCCCAGGATGTTCCCCTCTCATCTAATGATGGATGACCGGGAGGTGTTTTGGCACTGTGTGTCTCACTGCACTTGTTTCTATTTACTTGTGCCTTACCAGCCAGGGGGTTGCTTCCGGGCAAGGCATTTTGGAGTGATGTAATCATGTGAAATACATGCCTATATTTATAAATAAGGAAGGTCCATATTCCAGGCAGCAGACCATGCAATTCACAGCTCCACTGAAAGCTCTCTGGGATGTGTCACTGACGCCAAAGTGTTGTAAACTTGCAAAGGCAGGCAGAGAGGCAACAGTGGAGTGGAAGAGGGTATTAATTTGCTACAGATTGAATCAGATTTCATCACTTGTCAAATGAAAGTGGATCAGTTTTCAGCTGTTGCTAGTTATCTTAGAATATTAGTAGTAGTGACCTATAAATAGGTAAATTTAAAATAAATAGATAAATTAAAAATATTTGAAGTTCTAGCCAGGGGAAAAGTCTGGCTATAGATTTCAGCAAACACTTAGATAGTGTGGCTCCTGGCGTGCCGTACAGGGAGCGGGTTCTGTCGCAGTGTGCAATGTAATGGCATTTGGCTCTGTCACTGATTATTTAGAAATGAAGTTGGAGAAGCAGGCTGTATTCCTGTCTGGGCAGTAAATAGATTGACCTAAATCTGAACTTCTTACCAGCTGCCTGTGTATATCTATAATATGTGTCCATGATATATTGCAGTAAGTATGAATTTAATTTTTATGTCGCCAATGTCACTTTGAAACAAAATGGGAGTAAAGTTCTTTCAAAGGCTTTGGGAAAGGCCTGACTACAGAATAACATTTGCATTGACTTCTTGGTCCTAAAACTCTAATTAAATTATTGATTATGAAGCTGGCTGCTTTCTTAATAGTTCCTAATGTAACAATTAAAGCAAAGAAAGTAATTAAAAATGAAAAGATCGGTCCACAAGTACAATCTTCAAAAGGTCATTTTCAATTTAATCGCCTTTTTGAAAGAGGCAAGTATAAAACAAATGAGTCATTAGTGAAAAAGCTATTTAGTGTGTGTATGTGTGTAATAATGTTCCTACCAGATTACCACTGGCCACACAATACCGAAATTAATTAAAAATAATAGCTAAATTTACTTAGTTGATCTTATATTAACACCTCTCTTCCCAGACCAGGCCTCCATTGTGGGAAGCGCAGTTGAAGGCACACAGCCATAGCGTGCTTCTACTCTGCACAGCTGATAACCAAGGCAGAAGCCAGAAGCTTCAGCCAAAGAGAGCACAAAATTTTCAGTGAAACTATTATGTTACTGTTGAACATCATGAACAATGCTTTGTACTACACAGCCTATTTACTAGCAACTTTTTTATAAAAATGAGAAGTAAGGGGAAGTTTCTAGAGGTCAGTCACATTGGTCCATGGATGTTTACAGGTGTGAAAGGCAGCAGCAAGGAAAGTACAAAGGTGTTTACCAGAAAATTTTCAAAAGACCACTTAACACTGTTGCCTCTGACAGAGCAGAAGTGAGAGGTGACACTGGAGGATTTAAGGAGTAATATAAAGTTTGGAATCTACAAGCAAAAAATAGTCACTCATAAGCAAGGTACACAGCCCGGCACTGTTTACCTTCCCCTGAACGGAAAACTACTGAGTTTCATACTGACTGTATGCTGTACTGCAGGCTTTTCACAAGGTGCTCATAATGTTGTATGAAGTAAAATCAGTCACAGCTTTTGCATCATCTCTGAAATTTAGCTATCATGTCCTGGCAAGCCAGAGAAGGAAACACATTGGAGGTGAAAGCTCTATTACAAATACTTTACCCTCTGCCGCACACCTTTCAGTATAAAACATCGAGCTTACATATCACTGCAAAAGTAGCTAATTGGTGCAATAGTTCGTAGGTGTGAAGGCAGCCTGTTCTGGAGCCTGTTATAAATGTAGTTCAGTATCATCATACTGCTTGCATGTGCAAGCTTGTCAGAAACTAAGCCAAACTTTGAAGCATGGATGTGGAAATTTGCTAAGCAAACACCTGCTGTAGTCAGCACCTCCTGTGCCTGTAGAACATGTGTATTCCTGTGCGCAGGGAAATTCATTAAACCATGGGAGACAGAATTCAGATAAGCATGTACATCAAAGAAATATACGTCAGGGGTATCTAGGAGTCATCTAATATTGCAAGCTTTATAGACATTTGGGGAACTGAGCTCCCATGAACAGTTACTGTGCACAGCAACTGTAAACGCTTTCTCTAGATAGTAATTGTCGTGCTTGCTACCATTAGATGCTGCTTCAACACATTTGCTCAGAATCAAATCCGATTCTTGATGAGGCGGTGGGGGGAAAAATTACTATGTCATTCGGGTTGAATGAGAAATAGATAAATCTGTTCGTCTGTTAAGTTAAAGGCATTGCATCTTAAATACTCTTTTTCCTTTCCACAATCAATTGTGGAATCTTCTTTCCTCACATATCAATTGAGGAAAGCAGACTATAGACATAAACTTTTTATCAAAGGTCCTTTTAGTGGATCAGCATCTCTGCCTCTCCACCTGCACGCCTACAATGCTCTACCATATTACGCTGAAGAAAAGGAGTGGATAGTTTGTTATCTTTCCTTTTATGTGGCTTCCTCATGAGCTGTTTTTATGTGCTACTAAGTACAGAGCTGCTGTTCTGTCAGGTTGAAGTAGGGTGTCTGGACACACTTGTCTACACAAAATATGCTATGACGGGGTTTCACTTTTTAAATTCGAAGATTACACTAGACTCTCTAGTCCAAGAAAGAGCTGTTATATATCAGACCATGGATTCCACTATCCTTTCCCAGACGTAGCTGTAAGAGCTTAAGTTTCAGAAGTCTGTTGACATGGTGGTTGTGGCTATGCATTCTCAAAAAGATCTATTAAAAAATAAATAAACCCTAAACTTTACAAATCAATTTCCTTTCTACTAACAATAACGTTGTGAGGTAAGTAATATATTTTCAATAAACAGCTTTCCAGTTTGGTAAATACTGAATCAAAATGTTGGTGGTGAATCAATCTGTTTCTTTGTATGAACTACTCCCTTCTAACTGCTACTGCTGGTGTGTAGATTTATTTCCATTCTGGTTCCCCACAGCCTCAGTGGGGGACTTCTTTAGACTTCCTGGTCACACATCCTTGTCATAACAGCACAAGAGATACTTCCTGGGAAACAGCTTGAACTGAAGAACAGGCAGACCTTTGGGATGACTTCAGCTGTGTGTTCAAAAAACCGGAATTTCAGTTCTTGCAAGACATTTACTTAAAAATATTTTCTTGCTGCTTCAAGAAAGCTTACGTAGTCAATTTTAAGTGTCATCTGCAAAACAGTTGAGGGTCCTAGTTTTGAAGGAAAAGCTGTAGACTGTCAAATTGGTTTTGAGTAGGATGCCCCATAAAGTGTTGATGGATAGTGAAAGTTTGCAGTGGTAATTCATACTTCAAATATTTTCCATATGATAGCTTTTTTGTAGTACGTATTTAATGTACAGAGAACTGCCAGGAAGATACAGGTTTAAAACAGTTTTATGCTCTGATACCCCCAAGGCAACAGCACAGAGAGGTGTTGTACACATTTTATGGTCCAAGGCCAAAATGCAACTCTTTGATTATAATCGAATTCAGCTTCCACATTTATAAGCATGATAAATATTTGAGGACATTTTATGTTAAGAGGCAGTGTGGTTGGTGTAATATGAAACTGATATGAAATTTGGAAGGTGCTTCTTCTCTTCCTCACACAGCCAGGGTTTTGCTTATGGGTAGCTGGCGTATCACTTCACCTTTTTTCATGTCCCCTTTCTCCCTTTCTTGTTGATGTAGACTGCAGCATAGGGTGTGAAAAAAACACATTAAAAAGTAAGAGTCTTGCCATCTCACAGAGTGCTGTACTAATAATCTAAAGATGATTCAGCTGAGGTCCTAAAATATGAACATATTCAATTCTCTCTTACTGGAATCTTTTTCTCCACTCACATCTTTTGGGTTATTCTGTAGAAAGGATTAATTTGATACAAATGAGAGATAGACCTGGTTGTTAAATGGTGGAGATGGAATGAAAAATATATGAGAATTGTCCTGAGAAGGAGCTTCAGGTGTTGTACAGTATTGATGTAGACATTGGGAGACATCAGCATGGGCTATTGGAGAGGAGAAGCAATGAGGCAGCACCTAATTTGTGTTGTACAGTTCTATTTAAAATTGCTCCAGTAGACTACCCTGATGGGATTTCATATTGTCTATAGAAATAGCAGTGCATGTTCTTTTGTTGCCTTGCAGACAAGGTAATGTGACTGTGTTGTAATTGTGAAATTGTCAAAACTAGTAGTGACTCACTTTTTGGAGAACTGTCCGTTCTGGTATCCTGAGAACCCCAAGTGTCCCTACTCAGCAGCAATGAATACAATGCTAATTACATGTTGTAATTTATGTGAAGCAGTGAAAAGAGATCTGTCTCCGTCACCATGCCCGTCTGGACTTTCCTAACAACAGGACAGTATTCCAATCAGTGGTGTGAATTGCTGTGTCATTCTAGTTAATAGCCAGATTTTCTTGCATTGTAACATTTGCCCAGGCTCTTCATCTGGAGGCAAACTTCTCCTCAGAGTGTTGTGGGATTGCTTACAGAATTTCCTCTGTGTGTTTTCTCCTCCTGTGTTTAATGGTATCTCTTTTGTTTTCTTAGAACAATTAGGTATACCTCACAGATGCACATTTATCAAAGCAGTCAGCATGCAATTCCTCATCCCTACCATAAATCCCAGTCACATATGCTATCTCATGCCAAATCCAATTGTGAGTGTACTAATCCCTTCACAAATGGTATGTTTGGGTGCTTTGTGTTCTGCTTTCCTGGTAGTTTGAGGTCCGTCAGCTTCTTTGCAGGAGTGCAGTGTCAGAGCCCCTCTTGATTGTGAGGTGATTTCAGAGCTAGGACAGAAAAACAAGCTTCAGCAGCAGCATTTTTGTCTCTCAAGTTCAGATTTCTGGCAATAGTTTGCCGCAGCACTACTAAAGTTAATTGTTTCAGGACCTAAAGTGTCCTGGCACCAACACAGGAGGAACGAGATGCTGCCAGAAAGGTACCACCAGTTGATCCCCTGAGAACTGACTGTTCCTGCATCACTCAGCACGGCTTTCAGGACAAAAAGGATTTACTGGTAAACACTGGTTTTACAGTTTATTTAACTTTTTGTTTTCTCTAAAAATAAATATGTGATTATTGCATTCCTATTTTTCCTCTTTTGTGGCTCAAGCCCAGCTTTTCTGCCTCAAGTGCGTTTCAGACCAGTGTTTTGCAAATGATAGTATTTTACATGCCAGTCCCTTACTAAGCTGATTGTTTCTTTCCCCTCTCTCCTCAAAAATGTTTTATAAAGAAGCAATAATCTTTCAGAAAGAAGACATTTATCACACGCAGATTGGAAACACTGGGACAAAACTGATAGGCGAGAAGCAAAATTTAGCAATATGACAAAGCCTTTGTACGTAATCTTTCCCTGCTGGTGACTAGAATAAATATCAATGGTCCGATTTTCCACTGTGAACAAGCTCACAGTAAAGGAGGTGCTCAGTGACGTATGCTGATCTGACTATGCCACAGTCCTACTTTTTACTTAAATCTCTCCTGTTTTATACTAGGTTTGTGCAAAAGCAACAGAGTTGCTTTAGCGAGAAGCCACAGAAGAGCAGGAGTGATCACAACTAGAGTAAGGCCAGGTGGGACCCTCTGCACACTGCATTCCAAGATCTACCCTAATCCTGCTGCCAAACCCACCCCCCTTTCCAGTCCCATCCCGTAATGGCATGCAACTGGTTTTACTAGTTGAGATGGAGCCCTAGAAAGTTGAGTCTGGGACTTGATGCTTTTTGGAAATGCAGGTAGCATCCACCTGTCTCAGAGCCTGTGCCTAAGGAAGCATGCAACCTCTTGACAAATGCCCTTATGTTAACTCTACTTGCTATTTATTTTGAAGTTTATCTTTACAGTTGTGACAATTACAGACTTCTGTAATTTTTCTTTTGTTTTCCTTCCGTGTTTAGTGAAAATTTGTATACAGTCACACAGTTAATATTTTAAGCATGATCATAACCGTGTTGGTCCTGGCCATTGTGCTCTCTCCTTCGGTTAAGTAAGAAATGGAGAAAGCTGCCCCCACCGGCTCTGCAGCATTAGGAGACCTGATCTCTCCTGTTTGAGACTAGGTTTGTGCAAAAGCAACAGAGTTGCTTTAGCGAGAAGCCACAGAAGAGCAGGAGTGATCACAACTAGAGTAAGGCCAGGTGGGACCCTCTGCATGCTGCATTCCAAGATGCATTCCTTGTCAGACATGTTTTCCCATCAACCCCCAAATTGCCCCTGTGGCTCTCCTGCAGTGCCACCATCACAGAGAAGGGCTATGGGATAACTTAGAATCATAGAATCGTTTAGGTTGGAAAAGGCCTTTAAGATTATTGAATCCAACTATTAAGCTAGCACTGCCAAGCCCACCAATAAACCACGTCCCTAAGCACCACATCTGCCCAACTTCTAAATACCTCCAGGGGTGGTGACTCAACCACTTCCCTGGGCAGCCTGTTCCAGTGCTTGACAACCCTTTCTGTGAAGACATTTTTCCTAATAGCCAATCTAAACCTCCCTGGTACAACTTGACGTCATTTTGTCTTGTCCTATCACTTACCACTTGGGAGAGGAGACCAATCCCCACCTCACTACAACCTCATTTCAGGTAGTTGTAGAGAGCAATGAGGTCTCCCTGAGCCTCCTTT